>CAIGQZ010001834.1:232747-275344 GCA_903798205.1 Danio tinwini | reverse complement strand
TTTTTTTTTTTTTTTTTATTAATTTTATTTAATAATTTAAATAAAATTATTCTGTTCTATGAGGCGGAATTTATTAAATTATATATAAAAAATTGAATTGTTAAATACTTAAATATTTATTTATTACTTATTGTATGTAGTTTGAAATGAATTTTTTACTTCAGTCATTATTGCTTTTATTACTAATGCCATTAATAATAATAGTAGACTGTAGACTAGACTGGAGTAAATTCATCTTTAAAAAGAATAAATGATTAAATTAAACCATTTTGAACAGTTATTGTATAGTGCAATAATATTTCACAATTTTACAATTTGTACTGTATTTTTGATGAAATAAATACTGCCTTGGTGAGCAGGATCATTTTAAAACATTTAAAAATTCTACTAACCAGATCCACCCTTAAAGGCTGCCCTCTTAGTCCACTACTTTTCACACTGGTTTTAGAACCACTTGCCTCAATGATTAGAGAAAACTCACAAATTAAAGGGGTATTTGCAGGGGAAAGAGAACACAAACTATTGTTATATGCTGATGACATTTTACTTGTAATTAAAGACCCAACAAGTTCATTACCAATACTTCTCAACATAATTGAATCTTATTCTAAATTTTTAGGATATAAAATTAACTGGCATAAATCAGAGGCCATGCCAATTTCAGGAACGTGCTTCTCGTCTTCAATTAGTACATTTAAATTTAAGTGGATGCCAAAAGAAATTAGATACCTGGGTATTCAATTGAGCCCAAATTTAGAGAACATACTAAACTTAAATATGGAGCCTTTAATGCAAAGAATACAGGCAAAATTGGACAGTTGGAAAAAACTCACCTTAACTTTATGGGAAAAGATAAATTTAATTAAGATGGTCATAGTACCTCAGTTTAATTACATCTCAGGAATGGTCCCTTTGACTATGCCTATTCAAATAAATAAACAGGAAGGTAAAAAACCTAGGATTGGAACTAATAAATTATTTCTACCCAGAGATAAGGGGGGGCTAGCATTACCAAATGTAGAACTTTATAAAATAGCATTTGAAATGACAAAACTTGCAAAGCATTGGGGGCAAGAGGATTTAGATACTGAAATAGACTGGGTACTAATAGAAAGACAACTCACCTCCCCCGTCCGACCATTAGAGGCTCTATCGCAAATTATAGATGGAAGCTTAAAGGATCAATCCAACCCAATATTGCTTCATTCTAAGGAAGTCTGGAAAATGGCTCATAAAAAATGCCAAATCTCTCACTTAACTCAATACTATTCCTCAATATGGAATAATAACTTTGTCAAAATTGGAAAAAAAGCCCTTATATTGGGGTCGTTGGCTTAGAAGTGGAATACGTACTTTAAATGATTTATTCAACAATAGTAAACTAATATCTTATGATGATTTGAAAAAAAAAGTTTAAATTAGAAGGACAAGATCATTTTTGGAAATACTTACAAATCAGACACTGTTTTGAAACAAAGGTCCCCAAGGTACAGAATATGAATATGTTGGAAAAATTTTACAAATTCCCAAAACAGCTTCAAAAAGTATCTACGTTTTACAAATTTAGTTCAAAGATCAATGATAAAAATTGTGAAAATTTAAGACTGATTTGGCAAAAGGATATTAGTAGTGATATAGATAAAGAGACCTGGGATAGAATTCTTTCTCATAGTGGAAAATATATAAAAGAAGCAAAAGGTAAATTACACAGTATAAGATACTTCATAGGTATTATTACAATCCAGTGCGACTTTTTAGAATGGGATGCTCAGACAATAATAAATGCTGGAAATGTAAACAGGAAATTGGTACATACTTTCATGCATTATGGCAATGTACAAAGATTCAATCCTTTTGGGAATCTGTGTTAAGACAATTAGGTAGATGTCTGGGATTTAATATCCCTCTCTCACCCAGGATATGACTTTTATTTGACAAAACTGAGGTTCCACATATTACAAATGATGTTCACCCTAATAACTATGGGAATTACTACAGCAGCACGTATAATACTGAGGTTTTGGAAAGATATTCAATGCCCTACACTTAAATTATGTATGGAATCCATGATTGAGAATGTATCATATGAGAAAATGTTGGCCAAAATGAATGGTGATTACAAAGAAATAGATATATGGGACATTTTTATACATTTTACTTGAAATATGAATGTGTCTATCCTGTTGTGCTCTGTACTATTATTTTTAGTATGTTTATACTTTTGTTACTGGTTGTTGAATTATTTATTTTCTAAATTGATGAACAAATTCAAATATTGTGAAGAACTCGTATACATTTTATATGTTTGTATGGTATTGTATGTTACATCAGGAAAAAAAACCCAAAAACAATAAAAATTTCATTTTCAAAAAAAAATAAATAAATAAGTGAATTGATCTTAAATTCATGGCCTGATGATGGATCTCTAAATATGTTCGTCTTAATTATGTTATCACAATGATTGCAATTACCACATCTGTAGTTTCCTGTTGTTTGACTGTACCAAGTATTAGTGTTCTTAGTGGAGAGATGACTTCTCACAAGTATATCTTTTGATTGGTTTGAGCTTCTCGAAATACAATAGAGGGGGATACAGGTAAAACTTCCCTGAGATGGGGGTCATTCAACAAGATATTCCAATTATGCTTTACAATTCTCTTGATTCTGTTTGCCTATGTTCTGTATTGTGTGACAAAATAAGCAGAACTTTCTAACTGATTTGATTAAGGTCTGTGTATTAAAAATTAATCTCTGCTGCTATTTTTAGCTTTATTATAAGTTTTATAAATGACTCTGTTTTTATAGCCACATTGTTTATGTTATGGTCCCTAAGTTAAATACGACCCGTGACTGAAAGACAACGTAACATAAATAAACAACGGCAAAAGTGCTCCAGCTAAATTATTTATTAACATAACATAACCAGCAAAACAATCCAAAATGACAAGAGATGGGGAGCCCAAAAACAACAACCAAACAAACCTAAAGCAGGTTGGACCTTCCCACTCCAAACAAATATCAAAAGGAAAGCATAAAGGAGAACACAACAATAAAGCCGTCAAAAACTGTGGTGGCGTGGATTAATGAGGGGCCGCGAGAAGTCCGCTTCCATCCATTTTAAAGGCCTGACGCCACCAAATCAACCAATAAAAAACTAAAAAGGGAAAAGACAAACAAGATCAATTGGACATAATAATTAAGGGCAGGAGTGAACGCCCCACGCAACAGTTTAAATCTGTGAATCATATCTTACAATTTAATTTCAAAATCTTCTTCTTTATCAAAAATTCTTTTTAACCTCTCAAATTGTTTAAAAGGGATATTTTCGATCAGCCATGGGGGATGGAAACTATCTGCTCTAAGGATGGTATTTCTGTCAGTTTCTTTTCTAGAGATGGTGGTATGTAATTTTCCTGTATAATCTTTAAAAACGTTTAAATCCAAAAAATTTGGGAGTAAATGAAAAATATAAGCTAAATCTCAAATTTGCATTAGTAGCATTTAAAAATGTATGAAAATCTCTCAAATCTGCCTCTAATCCGGACAATATCAAGATAACATCATCTAGATATCTACCCCCACCACACAAAACTGCTCAAACATGGATTTGAATGAGAATATACAAATCTCTCTTCCCATCACCTCAGAAATAAATTTGCACAATTTGGGGGCAAAGCAAGCTCCCATAGCTGTTCCATTAATTTGTTTATAAAATTGATCTTAAAACAAGAAAACATTATTTTTCAATGTCCATTCAGCCAGCTGTAAAATAAAACTTGTTGGTGGTTTTTATGACAGTGGTCTCTTTTCTAGATAGTATAACAATGCTTCCAGACCTTCTCCATGATCTATATTTGTATATAATGATTCAACATCCATGATTGCCAATATACAAGTTTCAGCACATTGCATTTTTTCTATAGTGTTTAACACCTGAGTTGAGTCCTTAATGTAAGAGGGCAGATCTTTAACAATCGGTTTTATAAAATAATCCACACATTTTAAGGCAGGTTCTGTGATTGATTCATTCCCACTAATTATGGGTCTGCCAGGTGGATTTTCTAAATGTTTATGTATTTTAGGCAGCATATAAAAAGTAGGGATTCTAGGTTCTTTTGACAACAAAAAAATCTCACTCATTCTGTGTAATCCATTTTTCGGTTTTAGCATATCTCAGTATTTCCATCAGTTCAGTTTTTGTCTTTTCTGTCGGATCAAATTTTAAAGGTTGACAATACTCACAGTTCTGTAGTTGTCGTAAGGCTTCTTTGATGTACTCATCTCTGCCCCATACCACAACAGCACCACCTTTGTCCGCTCTTTTAATAATAAGATTGGCAGTATTCGATAACCAGTCCAAAGCCTTAAACAGTAAAACAGTTTTTCTTTAGATGTTCTACAGATTTTCATTATTTATTGTTGAATATATGTGTTTGTATATGCATTCTTATGTGTGCATGTATATGTATGTATAATATATGTATGTACATGCCATGTTTAAGCGTATTTATTTGTACATGTTTGCTTATTTGTTCTATATATATTTTTATATATGCTTGTGTATGTCTATGTATGTATATATGCGTATATATGTCCACCTCTATCAATGCTGAATTTATGATGATGAAAGTTGACCTTGTTTGTTATATTATTTGAGTGTTGTTGAGATAATTAAATGAGTCATGTGACCGTAGTATTCAAATTAGTTTTTTTGCCGAAAAGCATGAGCAAATCGCAATAATTTGTATGAATTAGATCATACGAATTCATACGAATTAGCCACTTTTTATTGAAAAAGTTACGAATTGCCATAAGATTGCGTTGTTAAATCTGCTATTTTGCATCAGTGGCGGGATTACTGTATGTGCAGTATGTCCAAATGTTCCATTTAGGTAACGTACAAATATCAATATTTGCAGAATCACAAATAAAACAGACTTTATAAAGACAGAAGCAGAGATGGCAAAAGTACACACATCCTTTACTTAAGTAGAAGTACAGATACTCATGTTTAAAACAACTCTGGTAAAAGTAGAAGTACTGACTGCACTTTTGTTCTTAAGTAAAAGTAAAGAAGTACCGCCTGAAAAATGTACACAAGTAAAAAAGTAAAAAGTACCCATTTCAAACAAGGTCCAAAGACATGTGTATAGGCGAATAACAATTCAACTAAATTTACAGTAGTTTAAAGGTGTGTGTGTGTGAATGTGTATGGGTGTTTCCCAGTACTGGGATGCAGCTGGAAGGGTATCTGCTGCGTAAAACAAATGCTGGAATAATTAGCGGTTCATTCTGCTGTGGTGACCCCTGATAAATCAGGCACTAAGCTGAAGGATAGCAAGTGAGATAGGTAGGTAACTAGACCTCACACCCTATTGATACATTCATGTAAAATAACTTACATTTCCAATTTTTATGTAAAATGTTTGTGAAATTTTATGATAGTAGCCAAGCAACATGACACCCTGTAATATAGCCTAACAACATTGCTTAAAAAGTCGGCCCATGTATCAAATTAGATTAAAAACAACAGCTGCTATTCGTGTTATACACCCTGTCTGTCTTTATAAAAAATGTCTTACATTTTACACTAAATTCTGTTTAAAATATTTAGATTTTTTCTTTTGCTAAAATAAATATTTATAATATTTTACTGAAAACTATTTTTTGTTGCATTAGGCTAAAGCTGCTTATTCTCTTCAAAGAGTAGCTCTCATATATAACCCGCTATTTCAGTGTTTTTTTCAGGTATTGTGGTTATTTTATTTAATGAATGAACATTAATTCTGTAACAGTTTTTCTCAGTCACTTTCATCCATTTCTCAGATCAGAATTGAAATTCTCAAAACCCCTGTTTAATTTTCAGATCATCATTGTGTCACTTGTGCACATTAGCAAAGCAGTTTCTCATTATGAACAAGTTGCAAATGCTTTTGTTTATCCATGCAAATGATTATGTGCAATTCTCGGATGTTTCCGACATTATCAGTTGCTTATTTCATGTTGATCAAAATGTATTATTTCTATCTCTGTTGAATAAACTCACCCCTACAACATTTAATCGTTCAAATGCCTGAACAAGTTGTCTTAATATTTAGTCATAATGCATTTTGTACATTTCTCCCAGATGAATCTTGACTTTTTCTAATGAAGATCTAAAAGGAGGTTGTCCTGTTCACATTTTTACTTTAGTTTTTTCTGTGTGCTATGCGGTGCTCTCTTTTCCTTTCTGTATCAGAATGACATGATCTGGCAAATAATTACAGAACAAACAGCAACAATATTGCCATAGTTTACACCAGAACAGCCCTCCAGAGTACACTGTTATTGACAACATGACTACTAAGTAATTTGAGTCTTATTCATATATGGACATGTCATTCTGACACCACTGACATGTTCACTGACACAGAAATTTAGTTTTGAGAGATGAACTGAAGGATTTTGAGCAGGAGACTGGCTTTTGCAGGTAATCCATGGTGTTTTGCTATTTATACGTTTTGTTTTGAGAAATGCACTTGGGCCTACTGTTTTGCAAATTTCAATTCTGATCTGAGAAATATGCCAAAGTGACTGAGAAAAACTGTAATACATTTATTATATACTAAAAGCAACATACAGGCATGACTACAACCTACAAAACCTGTGCATGATCATTTTATGCATGATAAATTCAGGATCTTTTGTATTATATTTTCATTCATAAATTGTCCAGTATAGCTTTTGTTGTTGTAAATATTTGTTAATTGTTTGTATTTCGTTACTTCCTATCTCTGGACAGAAACATTGAGATGTAATCTGCTTCATCTGATTCAAATAGAGGCTGATGTCAAATGGCATGAGAACGAGTGAGCTGAATTTAACATGCGTCGCTGTTTGAATGATTTATCAGATGGGAGCGGAGAAGAATGACTAAGAAGAGAAAGACAACAAAGGTGGACAACCTGAATAAATGCCAGCATGGATCGCAGCAGGATAGTGGCTTCCCATACTTTCGCAATTGATTCACAATGCCACAAATCTCTGAAAACACATGCTGAACTGCAGCCAAAAACACACATGCACACTGTACATGCATGCAAACGCATAGATCCGGATAGTCCTGTAAACACTAAATCTTTGGATCTGGTTCTGAGCCCAGAACTGGAACCCCAGCTGAGCGACTAAAAGATGGCAAAGATAGCTGAATGACTCAGCGGTCCAACATTATCAAAACCATGGTAGTTTATGTGTGAACTACTGAAGACAAACTTGACACTACCCACAGTTCACAACTGTTGCGTTTTGTGGCTTGAGAGATTGCAAAAACATTTTGCATATTTGGAGGGACTGATAGAAAGAGAGACTAAAGACTGCCAAAGCACCTCCGGACAACACAAAACTGAAAACAGGTGTTTCCATCATACTTCTATAATAATTGAATTCACATGATGACTTTAATAGGGAACATGCATATGATTATGTAACGGCAATTCGAAAGTGACTGGAAGTGTCAAATAAAAATCATTGCTAACTTCTGATAGTCAGTGAGGAATGTAGAGCAGCATAACAGTTTCTTTACACGTTAAAATCACACACATTTATGTTAAAATAGTTTCTTTAAAGTACACATCAACAATTTTTCATGTACAGATGGCAAATCTTTATGCACCTGCAACAATACTGTCCTGTAGTCTACTCCTAGTAGGGCTGCACGATACTGGAAAAATCTAACATTGCCTTATTTTTTTGTTTTGCGATATGAATACATTTTCACCAGATTTAATATCTCTATGTAGAAAGAATTTATAATGTTAGATGGATTGGGGGGATTCTGCAGTGGGAGTGCATCTCCATAAAATCTAATAAACAATCTATAAACTTTTTGGGGTCCCCTGACACAGTTTCATGGTGGTCTGTATGCTATTTGCAGTTCATTTCTGTATTTGCATGTGTTGTGAGTATTTGCATGCATAACTATCTATAAATACAATTAAGAAAAGATGCAATTGAAATAAAGTGTTTTATAATTTTCAGAGTCTAACAGTGTTCAAGTAAAGTAACTGAATGATAAAGATTTAAATAATTCAATTCGTAGTTAAGGTCACAAATGGTAAAATTTCTTATACCTGATTGCTTTTAAAATCATTTCCAATCACAGGCATTAAAAACACACACAATATGATAAATTATAATAAAAACTCCATGCTGCATATCTTGCAATGTAACTATTGTGAATGATCACATTACGTTATCGACACTGAAATGATATATTGTGCAGCCGTAACTTCTAGCCTAGTTCACATAACAGATATGTGCAAAACCTTTGCTATATTTTCTAATCACTGATAAAAAAAACATAATAATAATACAAAAAGTCATTGTTTCAATTAGCTGAAAGTGCAGTAGGGCCTTATAGAGCACACTGCAACATTCCCAAGGGAACTTTTGCAAATACACTGTATATGAAGAGTTCTAATTAAAAAGCCCTTTTAGTGACATATCATATTTTCAGAATCAGTTTTATTACCAAGTGTGCTTCACACACAAGGACTTTGTTTTGGCTACAGAAGCTTCCAGTGTACATAAAGTGACGAGTGACAACACAAAATAAATATGAAAATAAAACATTAAACAGAGATGCAGTTAGTCAAATGATCTGAATGTTGAGTTGTATGTCCAGATTTGTTATGAATATAACAATTATAAGGTGCTGTGTACAAATGCATATGAAGAAGTATTGCATTGTATATTGTTATAAGGGGCTGTGTACAAGTGTGTATGAGAAAGTATTGCTTGTTTATTGCACAGTAGGGGAATATTTAACTGTTCATGAGGTAGATGGCCTGAGGAAAGAAACTTTTCCTTTATCTGGCTTTTTTTGTGAGTGGTGCTCTGTAGCGCCGACCAGAAGGTAACAGTTCAAACAGTTAGTGTGCTGGGTGTGAGGCGTCCAGAGTGATTTTACAAGCCCTTTTACTCACTCTGGAAGAGTACAGTTCTTGAAGTGTAGGAAGGGTAGTGCCAGTGATTTGTTCAGCTGTCAGGACTATTTGCTGTAGTCTACGGAGGTCAGTTTTGGCAGCTGAGCTGAACCAGACTGTGATTGAAGTGCAGAGGATGGATTGGATGACAGCTGAGTAGAACTGTACGAGCAGCTCCTGTGGCAGGTTGAACTTCCTCAGCTGATGAAGGAAGTACAGTCTCTGCTGGGCTTTCTTCACAATAGAGTCTATGTGAATGTCCCACTTCAGATCCTAAGAGATGGTGGTGCCCAAGAACCTGAATGACTCCACTGCTATCACAGTGCAGTTCATGATGGTGAGTGGGGGGAGTGCAGGGTGGTTTCTCCTAAAGTCCACTATCATCTCCACTGTTTTAAGCGTGTTCAGCTCCAGGTTGTTGTATCTGCACCATAAAGCCAGCCGCTCCACCTCTTGTCTGTATGCAGACTCGTCACCGTTCCGGATGAGGCAGATAACAGTAGTGTCATCAGCAGACTTCAAGAGGTTGATGGAGGAGTCTTTTGCGGTGCAGTCATTGGTGTACAGGGAGAAGAGCAGTGGCGATAAAACACATCCCTGGGGGCACCAGTGCTGATGGTGCAGCTGTCAGATGTGATTTTGCCCATTCTGACTAGCTGTTGTCTATCTGTCAGAAAGCTGGTGATCCATTGACAGACAGAGCTAGGTACAGAGAGTTGAGCAGAGTACTTGAGCAGTGAAGGGACGATGGTGACCGAGAATGATAAAAACAAAGTCGGGGTGTCGTTGTTCAGTCTCTGTGATCAGATCAGACAGCTGTTGCAACGCAGTACTCACTGGCGCTTGTGGTGAAATGTAAACACCAATAAGAATGAACAAGGAAAACTCCCTTGATGAATAAAACGGCTTACAGTTAATGAAAAGCACTTCCACATCCTATTTGTACACCACCTTCTGTTGATGTACAGTAAAAGCATGTCCCACCACCGCCCGTTTTGCTTGTTGATTCCGTATCGCAATCTGCTCTGTACAGCTGAAAGTCCGATAGGTGAAATGCGCTGTCCGGAATGGCTTCGTTCAGCCAGGTTTCTGTGAAACACAGTACAGCAGAGTTGTTAAAGTTCTTGTTTTTGCATATGAGCAGAAATAGTTTGTCCATTTTTTTAGGAAGAGAGCGGAGATTCGCCAGATGGATGCTAGGCAGCGCCGTTTTAAAGCCGCTCTCTCTCAGCCTGACGAGCACTCCGGTTCGCTTCCTACGCCTGGCGTCTTATAGCGTTTCCACAGTGCAGCTGCTTCGCCGATGACAATGTTCCGCAAAACATCAAACCAAAATCCAGTTGGTGATTAGTTAATGTGCATTGCCGAATGTTCAGCAGCTCGTCCCTGTTATAACTGATTGTGTTTGATAAACATAAAACAGGACAAACTAACAAAAACAGTGCAAAAACTGGAGAGCTCCACATCGAGGCAGCCTTCCGCGGCACCAAGGCGGCCATCCGCGGCGCCATCTTTTCTTCTAAATATGAAATACTTCTTTTTTATGTTCAGTTTCTTCACTTTAGAAGCAATGAAAATAACATTCATTCATTTTCATTCGCTTTTCCAGGGTCGAGTCGTGGGGGCAGCAGTCTTAGGAGAGAATCTCCAGACACTTCCTCCAGCTCCTCTAGGGGGATCCCGAGGCATTCCCAGGCCAGCCTAGAGACATAGTCTCTCCAATGTGTCCTGGGTCTTCCCCAAGGCCTCCTCCCGGTGGGACATGCCTGGAACACCATTGCTGCCGCTGCACCAATCTGCCTATTACCTTCCATCCTTCCCTCACTCGTGAACAAAACCCCAAGATACTTGAACTCCTCTACCTGGGGTAAAGACTTTCCTCCAACCTGGAGATGGCAAACCACCTTTTTCCAGTGAAGCACCATGGCCTCAGACTTGAAGGTGCTGATTCTCATCCCAGTCACACCACACTTGGCAACAAACCCCCCATATTGCCATAAAAGTAAAATTAGGAAAAAAAAATTATTATGAAAATATCTAAGACTTTTCAATCTGAACTCATTTACATACATATTGTGTGTGTGTGTGTGTGTGTGTGTGTGTGTGTGTGTGTGTGTGTGTCATTAATACACACAATACCCAAAATTCCCAGAATATGATGCTCTCTCTCGAAGAAAGACACACTAATTCAGGCACTAAGTAGGCAGAAGAAAGAAATCTAATTATTTTTAATAAATAGTAAATTGTGAGGCGTGAACAAAATAGGACAAAAAGTGTGTGTTGTCATACTGGCATTTAAGCCAGTTGGCTTCTCAAAAAAGATCCTCAAACTACAGGATTCTAATATAGGATAGTTTAACTTTTTAGGGGTTTGTCATGTGTAGGTTCATGTGCTATTTAATCAACATACCTTCATGTTTACATGTTTGCTCAATGGCACATCTGTGACAAATGTGTTCAACATGTTTTGTGGAAATCAATGACTTGAGAGGTGTTATTGACTTGAACAGATTATGTGCGCCCTCTTGCGGCAGATGAAGGAATTGCGAGCGTTATAGACATTGTGACCGGGTTCAATTTAACGTTCACGTTTTAGTATTTATACAGACAAAAACACACACACATAACCGAACCGAACGGGTCAGAACCGCGCTGATGGCCATGAGGTCATCGTCTACAAAGGAAGAGTAAACGCCTTAGTCTGTGCGGACTACCAAACTATAAATAGTGAATTATGATTTATGCAGAAGTCTTATTTATATGCTCAACTCTATGACTAATAATGAAGTTGTGTTTCTGAAAGGACAGAAAGTTACAACCCATATGGTCTGGCACCTGCTCCAAAACCTCAGCACTTGCTAAAAACAAAAACTTTGAGTGGCCTCGACATGTTTTTAGCTAGCATTTGGTAATGTAATTATAAAATACAAATACAGCATTGTTTTGAATTACTGTGGTTAAGTTTGAACTTTGATTTATGCAACTAACCGGTTTGAAAATGAGTTGGAAAGACTTAATACGTTTTATATTTCACTTGGTTGGAGTTTTTGTCTTATTTCTAGCAAAAATATCTAAAAACTCTTAAATCAAAAATCATTTTCTAGAAAAAATAAAAATGTTTTGTTTTTAGTGATAATATCTCAACATTAAGTGGCTTAAAACAAGCAAATTTATCTGTTAATGGGGTAAGTAAAAGAATATAGTTTTTTTTTTTTTGCTTGAAATAAGATTATTTTACATACCATTGGCAGATTAGTTGCTTGTTTTAAAGAAAAAAGAATCACTTAATTTTGACTATTTCGTGAAACAAAACATTTTATTTAACTTATCTAGACAATGCTTCTTTATAGATTTCTTAGGATTTTGAACTAAAACATGACCAAAATTAAGATTTACCAGTTAAATGTGTGTGTAACAAATACATTAAATTACTAAGCTCAGAATGCGCATAAACAATGGGTCTCTGACAGGGATGGGCAGTATTTATGATACAAGTATTTTAAATACAAAATAGTATTTAGCAATTTGTATTTGATAGGGTTTATGAAAATAGGTTAATATTTTGTATCAAAATACTTTAGTGTCTTGTATATCTGTATTTTTTAAATACTGTAAAATACTTTGTAAAGAATCTATATAATAACATCATAAAATTGCGGCCTCTGATTGGTGCTTTCTCATTGAAAAGAATATACTACTGCACAATGCTAAGACCAGTATTAAATGGCAGAATAGTGTACAATGCATCAGCATCTTTATTTAAAAAAAATATAAATCCAAAAACCGGAATATGGAGCCTACAGGACATAATCATTCTCAGTCTCAGTGCTGCAGGTGGAAATGTAGAGGAAGTTTAGAAAAAAAAATTGTACTGGTGTTCACTAAGCAGGTAAACCGAGACTTTACCAGTTAAAAAAGAACTGAAACTTGGGGGAGTGATTATACAGCACAAATAATACTAGTTTTAGAGGATTGCTGATGTAGATGCCAAGAAAAACAAGACAAACAGCATTACAAAAAAAAGAAATAAATAACCTCTTCATACATTGCCTTAGCAGCACGGTGGCATAGTGATTAGCACTGTGGCCTCACAGCGAGAAGGTCGCTGGTTTGAGTTTTGGCTAGGTCAATTGGCATTTCTGTGTGGAGTTTTCATGTTCTCCCCATGTTGGTGTGGGTTTTCCCCAGGTGCTCCGGTTTCCCCCACAAGTCTAAAAATGTGGTAAAGGTGAATTGGGTAAGCGAAATTGTCCATAGTGTGTGAGTGTGAATGAGCATTTCCCAGTGATGGGTGTGAATGGATGTTTCCCAGTGATGGGTTGCAGCTGGAAGGGCATCCGCTGCATAAAACATATGCTGGATAAGTTGGCAGTTCATTCCGCTGTGGCGACCCCAGATTAATAGTGACTAAGCCGAAAAGAAAAAGAATGAATGAATGATGTAATAAAGTTACGGCCACCTGGCTGCCGGGAAGAAGGAGGCGGAGAACCGACGGACTTTTAAATAAATATTTATTAATAAAAGGGACGGCAGCTCCTCACGGAGACTGCCGTCTAAATCAAAACAAAACAAACGGACGGCAGCTCCTCACGGAGACTGCCGTCAAACTGAAAGCATAAGTAACACAACATGTCCGGGCCCGGTCCTCTCTCTCTCTGTCCTCTGCCATCGTTCCTCCTCTTATAGTCCAGAGCTCCTTCCGTGGGATTGAAGGCAGGTGCGAGCCACAGGTGTATCTCATCTGTGGCGGGCCTTGTTTCGCTCCCACGGCTCTCGGCCACGCACCCTCGCCACAAATGAGTTGGCGGTTCATTCTGCTGTGGCGACCCCTGATAAATAAGGGACTAAGTTGAATGAAAATGAATGAATGAATATATCACCCTTTTAATATATAAATCTGTTACGAGATGGTGTCAATTTACTAGCCACTCTATATATGAAACACAATGAAGAGATATAGTGCTATCCCAACTCAGTATCTGCATTACATGGGTTTTACAGTGATTAAAGAGATCATCTTCAAGACAGGATGTTCTGTATGAAATTTGTACAAAATTTATACTAAAATGAAAAAGAAACAAAGGTTTATGAATACCTCTACATGTACAGGAGTAGAGGCGAATACGTTGGCAGAGAAGCCGACTTAAATTTGCTCAGAAAAACGCTTTTGCTGTCAACCATTGTTTACTTCATTAAGCCAGTTTAATGGTGAAGGGATTGATCCAATAGGCTTTTGATGAAAGGTTTGCAAAGACATTTCATGCTCCCTTGTAAAGGTATTTGTAAAATACAAAATAAAGTATTTTCATTCTAATACTTGTTGTGGCTGCTTTATTTTGTAGTTCATTTTGATACATGTAAAACTGAGGTATTTGGTATTTTATTTTAACCCTTTCATGCATGGTGTCCACATTTGTGGGACAGTTAATTTAACTTAATTTAAGGTTCATTTATCATGGTAATTTTCTCCAAACCACTTGAGTGGCTACTCTCTTGCATTCCAGTTATTTTTTGCTTGATGACATCATAAATCCAAGATGGTTGACAGTGATGGCAGTGTGCTAAATGCCTCAGGCATTCATTCATTCATTTTCTTTTCGGCTTAGTCCCTTTATTAATCCGGGGTCGCCACAGCAGAATGAACTGCCAACTTATCCAGCACGTTTTTACGCAGCAGATGCCCTTCCAGCCGCAACCCATCTCTAGGAAACATCCACACACACTCATACACTACCGACAATTTAGCCTACCCAAATCACCTGTACCACATGTTTTTGGACTGTGGGGGAAACTGGAGCACCCGGAGGAAACTCACGCGAATGCAGGGAGAACATGCAAACTCCACACAGAAACGTCAACTGACCCAGCCGAGGCTCGAACCAGCGACCTTCTTGCTGTGAGGCAAAAGCACTAACTACTGCGCCACTGCGTCGTGCCTCAGGCATATCTGTGAAAAACTTTTATTTAAGGAGGTCAACTGAGATATATATATATATATATATGATGAATATGTTAGTAATTTATCAAATCAAATTTAGGGTAAAGTGTTGTTTTTATTCACCGAAAACCAACTGTCCACGTATGTGGACGTCATGCAACAGAGGAGTCAGATTGCATTAAAGTAATTTTTTCTGTAACCTGCTAGTATATCTATTTCATTTTTTCAAAGATTTTATAAATTGTCTTATATTGTAATAAATCAGACATTTAACAAATATATCAACATAAATAGTCATTTAAAATTACATATTGCAGCATTAAATAGCAATTTTACACATTCACATGGAAACAAATTAGCATTTTGCCTTCTAAACAGGGAAAGAATAGGTCAAGAAGTTAGTACAGAATAATTGAGAATATTCCAGAGGACAGTGGCAGTGACAGCATGATGAGTATGATACAAAGAGACCACCAGAGAG
The DNA here is from genome assembly GCA_903798205.1 of Danio tinwini. NCBI lineage: Eukaryota > Metazoa > Chordata > Actinopteri > Cypriniformes > Danionidae > Danio > Danio tinwini. The sequence continues at coordinate 259,962 of CAIGQZ010001834.1, read as the reverse complement.
ATCAGTTTCAACTAAAAATACTATAACTGAGTTGATTTAACATGAAGTAGGATAAGGATGAAATAATAAGGTGTTACAATCAGTAGTGAATGCTTTTAATGATTTACCCATACTGCAAACATTTCTGCATATATACAACTACTGTTATTATTGTTCCTACAATATGTGTTTTATTGTTATTATATTGTATTATTATTGTTTTAATAAATGAGCTGATATGAATAAAATAACAGACTATTAAAAAACCCAAAATATTCGATATTGTCAGCTATGTCTTTATGTCCCATTTTGCACCTTTGTTGCATGGTGTCCATGTATGTGGACATTAAACATTTTTTAAATAAAACAAAATTTAGCAAAAATCAAAAAAGGTTTTCAATTGTAGTGTCATATTAAAGTTATACAAATAATAATTTAAAAAATCCTGATAATGTTTTTCATAATTCATGCATAAAAGGGTTCAAATACACTTGCCCATCCCTGGTCTCTGATAAACCTACAGTAGTTTATGTATCGTCAAGGTTTCACAAATGTATTTTCTTGTGTATGGCTCCCTCCAGTGGAAACACTCTCTTGACTTTCGTGCAACAAAAGAAAAAAAATTACATTGTTATTACAACAGATAATCCATAAACTCATACATGTCATCTCATTAAGACAATAAAAAATACATTCAAACACAATGTCATTTCATCAATGTTATATGTTAACAATTAGTACTGTTGAGAACTAAAGAAACAAGCCAAACTCTTAGGATTTGTGTATTATTTTTATGACTCAGTTTACATGATCTCATGATAATGACGATAATATCACCTGACAATATTGCAGAATAGCATAAAACACAATATAAGCCATCATACAGTAAAAAAGTTACTTGTTAACTTAATACTTAATCAAGTTACTGTTCTACAATGTAAAAAGCAATCTTAAAATTATTCTGTAAACAAACTGTGTATAATTTTACAAACTACGTTTGTACATTTTTAAGTTACAATGGGTTAACTTGCTTCAAGTAAAGTAACTAATCACTGTCAATTAACGCTAATGCAATTCTGAAAATACAGTACAGTACAAGACACAAGCTGATATTCCTCCATTTCTTTATTAACTGCTGAAGCATTGGAGTCCCTGCTTGAAACAAGCACAGTTCAGACATGAAAAGATGTTCATATTTATATTGTGAGGCATATGAAAGTCTCAAAAGAATATTTTTACCTGTCAGACTGAGTTTGGCACTGTGGATATGTAGCTTTCATGGCTATCTGGTTTCTTATTTTTCCATAAATAAAATGTTCTCCTGTGAAAGCTAATTTTTGATGGACGCAGAGCTGCCAGAATGGCTGGATGCGATTTTAGTACAGGCCTCAGAGTGAATAAAATCAGTATTTGAACACCCTTTGGAAATAGAAAGTTCATAGTCAAATTGCTGAGTTTATTTCCCAGCACGGGCACCTTCATGTCAAATCAACATCAAACTGACATAAAAAAAATAAAATAAAAAACGCTAATTTATTTTATATAAAATTGACATCTAAAAATGGCATTTGATGTTGACAAAAACAAAAATTGGTTACATGACAGTCCAGTAATCGATTTTTGACATGTTTTGATGCCATTGTTATGTCAATTTGATGTCGTTTTGACATCAAGTTAGTCAATTCACATCAAATCGATTTGCATTTTTGAAGTGTTTTTTAATTTTATATCCACTGTATGTTTGTGTACATTGTGTGCAATACACATACCTGTGTTGTGTTTAAGACACAGAAAACCGCAGTCAGAAGAAATTGCAGATATGAATCACGGGTGATAAGCAAAATGTAACCGACTGCCCAGGAAAGGCCGAGCATCACTGCCAGAGAGAAACTACTCAAAATCTTCTTCTTTAGAGGAGTTTTCCGTGATCTACACACAGGATGAGGGTTATTGGTGAAATGTTATTTCTTTTATTTGATAACAGAAGTCTTAAAATACTCTTACCTGTTTAAGTTGGGATTTGTCTTACAGATGTTGTGGGAGAAGTGCAGCAGTATCGCTGCATTTGAGATCAGCATGAGCAGTAAAGGGAGCACAAATCCCCAAAACATGGGTTTCCCCATACTGAAATTCAGATTGTGGTCTAGTGCAGCCAGCCAGCAACTGCAGGAAGGAGATGTAAAAATGCCAATAAATTAAATCCTTAAAATGAATAAAATGCCAAAGTACCCAAAATATTTGTTTCTTACAACTCTTCTTGTCGGTAACCTAAAGGCTCCTTTACACTGTAGGTGGAACCCAACGAAATGCCAACAATGACTGCAGGCAGACCTAAAAAACACAAGATGCTTATTATACTGGAGAAATGATTTCATGTTTAGGGCTTATATTTATCTATTTATTCATTCATTCATTTTCCTTCGGCTTAGTCCCTTATTTATCAGGGGTCAAATGAACCGCCAACTATTTCGGCAGATGTTTTACACAGCTGATGCCCTTCCAGCTGCAACCTAGTACTGGGAAACTTACGGATCTACACACACACAATACAGTTCATCCAATTCACCTATAGTGCATGTTTCTGGATTGTGTTGGAAACTGGAGCCCCGGAGGAAACCCACACGAACACTGGAAAAACATACAAACCCCAGCTGAGACTGAGGGACAGTGCCAGTCACAGTGCAGTATTTATTTGTATATAAGTATTACATAATTAAATAATTGTCTATAATACTGCTGTCAGGTCCTGTATTCTATTTGTGTTTGTTTTCTTCATGTGACCTTCCCCATGTGCTCCTTTGTTCTAGTTCCCGCCGTTTGTTAATGTCATTGATTTCACTTGTGTTCATACCCTGTCTGTCATTATCGTCATCATATCCTGTGTATTTATATCTCTTAGTTTAGTTCGGTCAATGTGCGGTATTCTCTCTCTCTATGTTGATGCTTGTTTTCACCCCATGTCCAGTCTGTGTTCGTCAATGTACAGTAAGTGTTTATCAATAAATCTATGTATTTGATACTCCTGCAGTCCTGTGCCTTTTTAAAGTTAACCCAGGCGTTACATAATACCGGACCAAAAAGCAGAAAAGTATGGCGTGTTTTCCCCTCAATTTATTTTCGCAGTCTTTTTCCCCCAGTGTTTTCCCCTCCCCTTGTTTACCCCATGGACACCATCTACACTCCTCCCTGCTTCATCATGAGAATAAGGAATTTGGAAAGCAGCCTTGAGGACCATATGAACAGGTTCCTGTTTTTAGCTGATCGATCCAGCTGGCTGGACGACGTGCTCTGCGGGTTCTAGCACGGTCGTCCGAAGATGGTCCTCAGCGCAATCTTGCCGCCTATGTGGAGTGGACACTGGCAAGGAACAAACCATTGTTTACCGCCGGTATGGAAGAAGAACTAGTCAATGCCACACCAGAACCAGCGACCAGCCCAACTACCATCTGCAGGGAGCATACGCCAGAGCCCACCGCAGACGGAGAGCCACCAAAGGTGTGTGAGCCATCGCCATCAAGAGTGGAACACCCCCAAGCAGGAGGAGCTCAACCGACAGTCCGACCAGGTATGTGAGCCGGCAACAATGCCAAATGCGGGAGTCCTGGTGGACATTGAGGGACCGAGCGAGAGTCCTGCCCACCTACCCACTGCAGAGGTTGAGCTGTTCCTGGACCCTGAAATGCTGCTCATGGACTTCAGGAGCAAAGTCACGCCCCCCCATCACCCACAAACATTCTGCCTTCTCCAGGGCTGCTACAGTCAGCCAGTCCCCCAGCTCACCCTCCAGCTTTGGAGGTCTCCCCGAGGTCCTGGTCGCTCTGGACCTGTGTCATCACTTCAGTCGGGTGAGCCATCTGCTCCACCTTGGCAATCTGGAACCTCTGTGTCACCTTTGCTCTCTGTCTCCTCCTTGGGCTCCAGCTGCGGCGTCTCCCACGGTTGGCCCCCTGGAGTTGACGACCGCTCCTCCTTCCATCGACTCCACCCTGGACCATCTTCCTGGCTGTATTCTGTGTCCTTCTCCTCCTGTTTCACCTCCTTTCCTGCCTCCTCCCTCCTGTGACTCTTCCCTGGCCACCTCTGCTCACCCTTTATTTTGTTTAGGTGCGAGGATGTGCCTTTAAAGGGGGTGGGGGGGGGTTACTGTCAGGTCCTGTCTTCTATGTTTGTTTGTTTGTTTTCATCATGTGACCTTCCCATGTGCGCATTTGTTCCTGCCGTTTGTTGATCTTCATTGATTTCACCTGTGTTCATGTCTTGTGTTAGTTTAGTCATTGTCTGGTATTTTCTCTCTCTCTCTACGTTAATGCTTGTTTTCACCCCATGTCTTTCCTGTGTTCGTCCATGTAAGTGTTTATCAATAAATCTATGTATTTGATACTCCTGCAATCCTGTGGCTTTTTGAAGTGAACCCAGGCGTTACAACTGCTCACTAAGTGAACATTATTCTTGTTTATGTCAATATTCATTTTCCTTTGGCTTAGTCCCTGATTTATCAGGGTTCGCTATAGCAGAATAAACCGCCAAATACTATGGCATATGTTTTCTGCAGCAGATGTGCTTCCAAGCACAACCCAACACTATACTGGAAAATATATGTCAATATTGTCACGGTTGTGGTTCTTTCTGTTTTTCGTGCATGTGTGTGTTTGTGTGTGTGTGTGTGTGTGTCTTGTTTGGGTTCTTCACTGCGTGGTGTGTGTGTGTGTGTGTATGTGTGTTTACATTTATCAGCTGGGTGGTCACGTGTTTTGTTACTACTCACAACTGTTTGCTATCAATCACAGCTGTTGCGCATTCCGCGCGCTATATATGTTCAGTGTTTTGTAGATAGCATTATCAGTTCGTTGTATTGTTCACTCCTGTGTCTGCTCCATGTTAGACACTCTCACTCGTTTCTGGTGGAGGGTTGTTACTGCTGCCTGCTCTGATTTCCTTGAGAGTTCCTACCTAGCGCTACCTTCCCCTCCCCTCGATATCTGGTGAGATATCAGTGATAGACTTCTATCTGGCGCTATTTCTTGGATGAACTTTTGTCACTGTGGAGCGTGTTGTTTTCCCGGTGTGAACACCCTTGCTCAACACTATATCTGGTGAGATCATACCAGTTGTGACTCTTTAAATAAATCATCTTGTTTTCACTTGCATTTGGGTCTCCTGTGTATATCATTGTGACAGAACGGACTGATTAAGATGGATCCAGCAAGTGTCTCAGAGATCCAGAGTGTGTTGTCACACAGTTCCGCTCGTATGGACCAACAGGATAAGCAAATGATGATCACCAGTCAGGCCATCCAGGCGTTGATCACCCAAGTTTCCGAGCTCACCTCTCAGGTACAAAAATTGAGCTCCGGGCTGAGTTCCATGGCGGATTCACAAGCTCCTTCCACCATGTCACCCACCAGTCCTGCACAAGAGGAGGATTGTCGCTCTAGTGGGAATTTTCTCTCTACTGAAACGCGGCTTCCACCACCAGCATGTTATTTGGGTGAGCCTCATTTATGCAGATCATTTTTGGTGAAATGTTCGTTATATATTACATTACAACCCTCGTCTTTTCCCACCGAGGAAAGTAAGGTGGCATTTGTTATCAACCTACTGACTAGAAAAGCGGCTCTTTTTACAGTCTGGGAGTGGAAACTTACTTGTTGCAATTCTTTTAAGACATTTTCTGATGAACTAAGAGCTGTTTTTGATCGAGCAGTTTCAGGCAGAGAGGTGGCGTGAAGGCTTACTGAACTTCGACAGAACAATCTGAGTGTGGCTGATTTCTCCATTGAATTCCGTACTCTAGCAGCTGAGTGTAAATGGAATGTGAAGGCACAGTGGGATGTATTTTTTCATGGACTAGCTGATTATATAAAGGATGAGATTTACGCTATGGATTTACCGAAGACCTTAGATGGACTCATTGAGTTAGCCATCAGAGTGGACACCCGACTGCAGCAGAGGGGAGTTCACAAAGAGTGACACACACCACACCTAACCACACAGACTCTTTTTGCTTCAACAGCTCCGGATGTCACCTCACTCGATCACGAGACCGATCCCATGCAGATGGGCAGAGCTCGTCTCTCTGGAGAGGAGAGAAGTCGACGTCGAGCAGCAGGTCTGTGAATCTACTGTGGAGGCGCTGGACATTTTTTGGCTCGTCCAGTCAAACGCAAGAGTCTGAGAGTTTGAGAGTTGGTGAGGCCATTTTAAATGAACTCTCTTCAGACAGCACTACGTTACCCATAAGACTTTGCACTAAATCTAATGTTCATGACTGTATAGTGCTCGTTGATTCCGGAGCTGAAATAAATTTCATAGATTCTAGATTGGTTTATAAGCTGAAAATTCCTGTAATTCCTCTTTCCTCACCTATTGCTGTTCACTCACTTAGCGGTATTTCTTGTCCTACTATTACATATTCCACAGGTGCTATCAAACTCATCACTTCTGGTAATCACTCTGAAACTATTAAGTTTTTTTTAACAGAAACGCTTGCTACTCCTGTGGTTCTTGGCCATCCTTGATTGGTTTTGCATAAACCCCACATTAATTGGGTTTTTAATTCTGTGTTTTCTTGGAGCTAGAGTTGTTATGAGTCCTGTCTATTGTCTGCGTGTTCTGCTGTGTCTCGTTCTGTGTTGCAGGATGAAAAGATGGATCTATCAAACGTGCCTCGTGAGTACCTTGACCTGAAGGGAGAGTTCAGTAAGTCTCGGACTGCATCTCTTCCTCCGCATCGTCCCTATGACTGTGCCATAGATCTATTGCCAGGTACGTCTCCGCCTAAAGGCAAATTATACTCGCTTTCTGCTCCAGAAAGGGAGGCCATGGAGAAATATATTTCTGATTCTTTGGCAGCCAAGATCATCCGTCCCTCTTCTTCACCTGCGGGGGCGGGATTTTTTTTTGTGAAAAAGAAGGATGGTTCCCTTCGTCCCTGCATTGACTATCGGGGGCTGAACAACATCACGGTAAAGAATACTTATCCTTTGATTTTTCACAAAACTAGATGTCCGCAACGCTTATCATTTGGTCCACATAAGGGGGGAGTGAGTGGAAAACGGCTTTTAACACCCCTAGAGGGCATTTTGAGTACTACGTTCTGCCCTTCGGTCTTTCTAATGCTCCGGCTGTTTTCCAGGCACTCGTCAATGACGTGTTGAGAGATATGATAGATCAGTTTATTTATGTCTACCTGGACAATATACTGATATTTTCACATTCTCTCCAGGAACATGTTCAGCACGTCAGACGAGTGCTTCAGAGGCTTTTAGAGAATGGTCTTTATGTCAAGGCGGAGAAATGCGTTTTTCATGCACAGTCTGTTCCTTTTCTAGGGCATATCATGTCAGTCGAGGGGATGCGGATGGATCCAGAGATGATTCAGGCTGTGGTAGATTGGCCAACTCCAGAATCCCGTAAGGCCCTGCAGAGGTTTCTGGGTTTTGCCAATGTTTACCGGTGATTTATTCACAATTACGGCCAGCTCGCCGCCTTCTCGAAACTAAAAAGCTGCTTCGTTTCAGCTACCATTCTTATAGACAAATATATCCAAGCAAACAATTTTGTGTTTAATAGACATCAATCAAGCCTTTATTTGTCACATATACCCCCATGTATTCACATACACTGACATATAGTGAAATTGGACCCCCCCGACCATATACAAACATCACATTTCAGGGAGAGACAGGTCAACGGGAGGTAGCATTTAGAAAAAAAGGAAGCAAGATACATAAGGAAAGACAGGCAAAAAAAAAAACTCCCTCTCACCCTGCTCTTAAATTAGGGCAGAGTGTGACCAGGGAATTAAAAAAGCCTTGGCAATCAAGCACATAAACACATAGACAAGACAAAACATCGCAACAGGGAATTGGAACAGGGGATGTGGATATAGTCCGGTAAGGGCGGGCAGCCATCCGTCCTGCAGCTGTGAGAAGCGCTGGTCACAGACCCGCCTACCCCCTCCAGTGGGTAAAAGCACACGAAGGCGTTGGATAAGGGCTCGGTAATGAAAGTCTTATCTGTAGCTGTGTATGTGTGTGTGTGTAAGCCTGTAGAGTCCAACAGGTGTCCTTGACAGGGAGCAGGAATTTCAGAGCGTCTCCTTATCTTGCTATCCGGTAGAAGTTGTTTTTCTCCAGCCGAGGCCATCTGGCTGGAAAAACACTGGGAGCCGAAAGAAAAGAAAGTATTTCAAATTTAGGTCAATATCTGGCAATTTTACAGATATTTAATGTCCGTCACTGGTCTCCAGTCCTGGCCAAATCTTGTTGCAAAGCTGCTAATTTCACCCCGATGTTTTCAAATTTGCGGTCTATTACAGCAGTCTGATTAGCAGCATACCTGCCCATTATAGTTTTAATAAAGCCGGCCAGCTTGGTGGGGTTTTGAGCAGCACTGACCGCTTTTATCAATCGTCGATACCCCAGGGCCCCGCATAAGCCCATCAGCAGAAACCCTGTTATCAAAGTTCCAAATAGGTAGATATCTTCAATATCCTACAAGGACAGAGCAGCCAGGCACACGACACGCCACTTCTCCCACCCGTCCATCACGTATCCAGCTGCAAACGTCCCGGCAGGACAAGTGGGCTCTCCCGAGCCCAAACTTCTCGTTGAGAAGATGGTGTCAATCGCGTTCAGAGACCAGTTGATCAAATCCATAAATACTTATTCGTTTGGATAGCAGGGCACGGAGAGCCTTAGAGATAGAATAAGACGAGACAAGAAGAGCCAGCCAGGGAAGATAAGGGACGGAGAGGGAAAAAGTGCGACCGCCTTCGCCGAGAGCCAAAGACATCTAAACATAGACAGCTTGGCTAAACTTGGGCTGTCAGTGAAAATCTAATAAACATCTAAGAATAGCCCAAAACTAGACTAGTCGTCAAATAAACAAACTTTATTTTTGTTTTGGCCTATTCTTAGACAAAATCTATTTGTCAGGGTTCTGCCATTCTGGTCTTGTAAATTCTTGTTTTGGTAGCAGAGTCCGGACACTAGCTCTGTCTTGTCCTGTCCTGTAAGGCTCGGCTCGATTTTTCTTGGGTCAAGCACTTGTTTTCTGTCATTGTGTGTCTCTGTGCGTGCGCCGTTGTGAGTGCTCGCTCCCGCTTGATGTGGACGCGCGTGGCCTGTACTTGCATGGTGCATGTTTACATACTAATACTGTTGTAATACAAGTTGTAAATAATACATGCCTAAAACATAGGCAGTATACCTAACACTCAAAAACACTAGTATTTATTATAGAATTTACCCTAACCTATAGGTAAATAGTGTAGCAATATATAAACGGTCACACTTTCACAACGGTCACATGCATTTACTAACATGAACAAACAATGAACAATACATTTACTACAGCATTTGTTCATGTTAGTTAACGTTAGTTAATGAAAATACAGTTGTTCATTGTTAGTTCATGATAATTCACGGTGCATTGACTAATGTTAACAAGCATGAACTTGGATGTTAATAATGCAATACTGAATGTTGAATTATGATTAATAAATACTGTACAAATGTTGTTCATGATTAGTTCATGTTAGTAAATGCATTAACTAATGAACCTTATTGTAAAGTGTTACCATGTAAACCATATCAACATTCTTAGGATAACATAACTTTCTACTTTGCTACTGTTCGGACGCTTCTGCCTACTGCTCCGCTCCTTGCACACAAGCACAATCACTGAAGGAAAGAACAAGAAATAAAACTACAGACTCACTCCAAACCAACTGAATTAAAACAGAGGATTAAACAACTCCATTAAATAACAGCATTAGCAGCTTCACTGATTACAGTTTGACTTCAATTCTCTCATATCTGCAATAATTATTATTTTTTTTTTTATATTTCATTTGACCTCACCATCATTGAGATCAGAGTCTGCTTTAGTTGGGCTCTTGAACCTTTCCTCTTCTATCTTACTGTTTCTCTGGCTGTTATAACTGCGTTCCTGAAACTCATCAGTTATAGCAAATAAGGCAATGAGAAACTATACTGTGTGTACTTAATCATTACAGACATAATTAGTATCTAGTATTTTATAAGTTAAGCCTTAGAAAATAGTTTTATTTGAAATTGTTTGGGATGTTACAGTTTTCCATGGAGGTTCAACAAACAATTAAGGAATTAAAAAGAAAATAAAACTTAATTAGTTTCATGCACAAAACCTTGAGATCTCCAGCTGCACATTGTGACACACAGACATCAAGAATCAAGATATGAACCTCAACCATGGATGTTAAAAAAAAAGCTGCTTAATTCAATAATGCTGCAATGCATGCTGTGTGCCAGCATAGTACAAAAATCCCAGCATGCATTGCAGCATGAATATATTATGCAGCTGAAAGTTCTTACAATCTCTTTTTTTCCTTTATTTTATCTTGTTCTTTGGGTGTAATATTTCAGTAGAGTGTTTTGTATTGTTCTGGGTTGATTTCTATTTTTTATTTGTCACCATTGTTGAGATTCAAAGACTAATTGTTGATGTCAATGTGTTTTTAAGTTCTGCTATAGATCAAACATTCTCATTGCTAATGGTGTATTTAGATCTGGTAAACAGTCATTGGATATTCAATGAGTGCACAAGCAGGTGAATGTGGTTTTGTTATCAAAGTTAATTTTATCAGACTTATTATTGTTTTTAGCTTTTCATGTTATATCAATAGTGTGATTAACACAATTAATTATAGCAGCCAAAATAAAAAGTAGTGTCACAATAAATAGTTGAAGAGCCCAACTAAAGCAGACTCTGTCCTCCATCATGGTGACTTCGAATGAGCAACAGAAATTTCATTAAGAGTTTTTGTTCATGTGACAGAAATAAAGTCAAAGGTCAATAATAAGTGAAGCTCCTGATGTTTGTGGAGTTGTTTAATGATTTCTGCTGAGATCTTGAGAAATGACATTTTTATAGTGTAATTTGTTTTATTTTTATTAATTATTATTTTTATTTAGAGTTTTATTCTCAGTTGATTTCATCTTTGGTTTTAGCTGTGTTTTTGTGTTTTATCTTCTTCAGTGATTCTGCTTGTTAACAGTTGTTCATCAATAATTCTCAATCCTCCTTTAATTAGACACTTAATTATCTCATTAACTTCATCACTGTCTGAGTGTTCAACCCTCTGTAGTGAGGACACTACTGAGGATTTTGCTCTGGGATTTAAGGGGTTAAATGTGTTCAATAAAAAATACAGACTGTGGAATGTATTTTTAACGGAAATATTCTGTAAAATGAATTCACGATCGTAAAATGTTAAAAACAGTAGATTACTGGCAACCACAGCTGCTGGTATTTTACCGTAAAATCGAGAAAAAGAACAGCAAAATACTGTAAAACGGTTTTTGTGTCACCATTGTGGAGGATAGTAGCATCTGGGTGCAAGTCCAAGATGAACTAAGAGTATTTGATGTTATGCTGCATCTTCTTTTGTTTAAATGTAACTGTGTAGTTACTAATGCAGTGAATATCTGTTTGCTAATTGTAAACACACATGAACACATTAGTGCATTAAATGACTTTACGTTTTTATGCACTAAGCTATGTTTTTGTAAACTGAACATTGTATCAGTTCATGAAATAAGGTTAATTTCTGTAAATTTAAACAGTTCTATAAACTTCCATATTTTTTTAGGGAAAAAATTCTGGCAACCACAGCTGCCGGTATTTTTCTGTAAGTTTTACAGATTTTTTTAACAGTGTAACAGTGTCTTTATCAGATGTTAGCTTTCGCTACACAAATATGTATTGTATTACATCACAGAAAACTGAGAATTTCCTCAAGTAGTATAGCAAATCATTCAAATCTGGTGTCTATTAAATGTAAATCTGAGACTACTGTAGGGAAAACAGCTAAAACTGTTAAGTTAGCACTTTTAAACATCCGATCAGTTAATAATAAGTTACTTTTATTCAATGATTTTATCAACAGAAATTGACTTGATTTTATGCTTTTAAATGAAACTTGGCTAGATGACAGTTGTAGTGCAGCAGTTCTGAATGAAACCGCTCCTTTAAACTTAATTTTTTAAGTGTTTGCAGAGCTAATAGGAGAGGTGGAGGCATCGCTGCCCTGTTTAAAGATGTCTATGAGTTTAAACAAGTGTCATTTGGTGACTTTTTGTCTTTTGAATATCTGAGTATAGCACTAAAAGGTGCTCCACGCATTTTACTGATCATTATCTACAGACCTCCAAAATATTCTCCAACTTTTATTGATGATTTTACAGAGCTGTTATCAATAGTAACCTCTGAGTTTGACTATTTTACTATTGCTGGGGATTTTAATATTCACATTGATAATCCAGAAATCAATGCTGTAAAAGAACTTATGACTGTTTTTAACACTTTTGATCTGACTCAGCATGTTCAAGGGCCCACACACAATCGTGGACACACTCTTGATCTACTTATAACTAAGGGTTTACACATTTCATTGACTGTTGTTAAGGATGTTGCTCTATCTGATCATTTTTGTATTTTCTTTGATATATTGATCACTCCAGCCATTGAAGACAGATCTGTCTCTGTCAGAACGAGATACATTAATGAAAACACTAGTGAGCAGTTTATGAAGGCCATATCTCTAGCACCAAGTATATCTGCAGACTCTGTTGATTCTCTTCTTGATTTGTTTAACTCTAAAGTTCAGAATGTCATAGATGACATTGCTCCTGTTAAAGTCAGGATGAGAACTGACAGACAGAAAGGACCTTGGTCAAGGTCAACATCAGTAAAATGATTAAAAGACATTGTGCAGAAAAGCTGAGCGTAAGACGAAACTAGTAGTCCACTATAATATGTATAAAGACAGCCTTAATGCTTTTAATGTGGAACTAGACACTGCTAGGCAGACTTACTTTTCAACCCTTATAAACAGCAACTTAAATAATGCGCGTACACTCTTTGCAACGGTAGAGAGACTCACAAACTCCCCCAGTAGGATTCCCAGTGAACTACTCTCTAAAAGCAAATGTAATGAGTTTGCTCATTTCTTTACTGATAAGATCAATAATATCAGAATCAGCTCATCCAATCAGCCAAGTTGTGTCGACGTCAGACAAGCTCAACCACAACTTAAGAAATCAGACATTATGTCTGATTTCATGGCAATTAATGGTAAAATCTTAGAAAAGATCATGCAAATTATGAAAACATCAACCTGCAGTCTTGACATGCTCCCCACATCATTCTTCAAAACAGTGTTTAACTGTTTAGAAATGGATCTCCTAAAAGTGGTTAATGCTTCACTTCTCTCTGGGATTTTTACAAACTAAGTTCAAACTGCAGTTGTTAAATCCCTCTTGAAAAAGAGCAACCTGGATAACACACTATTGAGCTATTACAGACCAATCTCAAAACTCCCTTTTATTGGAAAAATCATTGAAAAAGTTGTTTTTAACCAGGTTAACACGTTCTTAAACTCCAAGGGGTGACAATTTTCAATCTGGTTTCAGAGCACATCACAGTACAGAGAGCGCTTTTATAAAGATAATCAATGATATCCGCCTAAATACAGATTCAGGCAAACTAACAGTGCTGGTATTGCTCGATCTAAGTGCGGCATTTGACACTGTCGATCACAACATACTTCTGGATAGGCTGGAAAACTGGGTTGGGCTGTCTGGGACGGTCCTTAAATGGTTCAGATCTTACCTTGAAGGGAGAGGTTACTATGTCGGAATAGGTGATCATAGGTCGAGGTGGACACCCATGACATGTGGAGTCCCACAAGGTTCAATTCTGGCATCTTTCCTGTTCAACCTTTATATGCTCCCTCTGAGCCAAATAATGAGAAAGAACCAAATTTCCTACCACAGCTATGCTGATGACACTCAGATCTACTTAGCCTTACTGCCTAATGACTACAGCCCTGCTGACACCCTCTGCCAATGCATTGATGAAATGAACAGTTGGATGTGCCAAAGGTTTCTTCAGTTAAACAAAGAGAAAACTGAAGTCATTGCATTTGGGAACAGAGATGAGGTTCTCAAGGTGAATGCGTACCTTGGCTCTAAAAGTCAAACAAAAACAAATAAGGTCAATAATCTTGGTGTGACTCTGGAGTCAGACCTGAGTTTTAATAGTCATGTCAAAGCAGTTAGTAAATCAGCATACTATCATCTCAAAAACATTGCAAGAATCAGATGCTGTGTTTCCACTGAAGACTTAGAGAAACTTGTTCATGCTTTCATCAGCAGCAGGGTGGATTACTGTAACGGCCTCCTCACGGGCCTTCCCAGAAAGACAGTCAGACAGTTGCAGCTCATCCAGAAAGCTGCTGCCAGGATTCTGACCAGAAGCAGGAAATCAGAGCACATCACACCTGTCCTCAGGTCCCTACACTGGCTGCCAGTTACATTCAAATTGATTTTAAAGTTTTACTACTTGTCTATAAATTGCTAAATGGCCGAGGACCTCAATACATTACAGATATGCTCACTGAATACAAACCTAATAGAACACTCAGATCTTTAGGATCATATAAACTAGAAATTCCAAGAGTTCAGTCAAAGCAGGGTGAATCCACTTTCAGCTACTACGCCCCTCACTGCTGGAATCAGCTTTCAGAAATGATCAGATGTGCTCCAACATTAGGCACATTCAAATCAAGACTGAAAACACATCTGTTTAGCTGTGCCTTTACTGAATGAGCACTGTGCTACGTCCGACAGATCGCATTATTGTGTCTTTTTTTTTCTTTTTCATTCTTTTATAACCAGTTTTAACGCATTTTTATCTGTTTTTAATCATTCTTATTACTTGCTTTTTATTTTCTTTTATTCGTGTTTATGTAAAGCACTTTGAATTGCCACTGTTTATGAAATGTGCTATATAAATAACCTTGCCTTGCCTTACTGTCTTCTGCCATTTGCATCTATTTGCTGCTTTTCCGCTGCACGTTAGGTCTTAACATTACTGCAAACCGGGCTGAGCCAATAGCCCTGGACCTCGAGCTCAGTAAATTTTAAAAGTTAAAAAGCGCAAAATTTAATGTGTACCTTTTATGTACCTCTTGATTCTTTTTGCAAAGGTACTGCCCCAGTGACAGCTCTTGTGCCTTCCCTTAGTTTAATTGCTGCTTCCTACAGGTAGGAAAATCTCACAGCAGGTCAGTTTCACACAATTAGATGTTAACTGAGGTTTCACAAACTTGTTGGCATTTAGTAGTTGCCGTCATGTGATTTGCATTTGAAAGGCGGAGGTGGGAATTAATTTGAAATAATGAAATTAGATGGGACATACTGTTCCTTTGGCGATGCAGTGGCGCAGTTGGTAGTGCTGTCGCCTCACAGCAAGAAGGTCGCTGGTTCAAGCTGCGGCTGGGTCAGTTGGCGTTTCTGTGTGGAGTTTGCATGTTCTCCCGTGGGTTTCCTCCGGGTGCTTCAGTTTCCCCCACAGTCCAAGGACATGCAGTACAGGTGAATTAGGTTGTCCATAGTGTATGAGTGTGAATGAATGTGTGTGGATGTTTCCCAGAGATGGGTTGCGGCTGGAAGGGCATCTGCTCAATTATGGCCGATTAACTCAATTGGCCATAGTGTATGAGTGTGTGTGTGAGAATGTGAGAGTGTATGGGTGTTTTTCAGAACTAGGTTGTGGCTGGATGGGCACCCGCTATGTAAAACATATGATGGAATAGTTGGCTGTTCATTCCGCTGTGGCAACCCCTGAAAAATAAGTGACTAAGTCGAAGGTAAATGAATGAATGAATAAGGATTGTTATTGTTTACATCCCTCAAAATGCTCTATAGCTGGGGTGTCCAAACTCTGTCCTGGAGGGCCAGTGTCCTGCATGTTTTAGTTCCAATTCTAATTAAACACACCTGAACAGCTAATCAAGCTCTTTTTAGGTATACTAGAAACTTCCAGGGAGGTGTGTTTAAGGAAGCTGAACAAAAACTATGCTGGATGCTCTATGCTCTGGCCTTCCAGAATTGAGTTTGGACACCCTTGGTCTATAGCAATCAATGATTGGCTCTACATTGGACTACAAAGCGAAGCTTCCTTTTGATAGCAGACATATTGACTGTTGCATTTTTTCCCATTCAAAACTATCTGAGCAACTCTTTTTATGCTGTAGTCTGAAGGATCCATTTTTAATTACCACATTCATGTTTTATACACATTCAATGTCTCCTACCCCATCCAACAGGCAAGGCGACCTTTGGAAACCACGTGGGTGTTCCTGACACATGGTTTTTGAAGAGGAGGAACACATTAACACCATACAGAGTGTTCCAAGTAAAAGTAGCCAACAGGAAGAACTGAAGCAGAGCTGTAAACACCGTACAGGGACCCTGGTCTGGGTACGTGTGGTAGTCGGATTCAGGAACTATGTTTTGGCTAGACTTTGCCACAGTCAGATGTTTGACAGGGTTGTTTATGCCAAAGATGAAGAGCAGGTAGAAAACCATCATGCTTATGCAGACGTTCACCACTAGTAGAGTAGGGTTGATTCCTCTTGACTTCCTGCAACAAAGGTTTTATGTAAAAACGTCTCAATAGCTGTGTCTTTGTTAGACTGGGATAGCAATTGGATTTTACCTGGTTATGATTTGGTACACTGCTGTTACAGACAGACCTACTACAGACAGAGCACAGCCGATAATGCTGATCCAACTCAAGGCTTCAGAATACTGATAGTTGATATTAAAGGACTGCAAAAAAATGCAGAAAATTCTGGTGGTAATGGATTTCAATTCACAGCATCAAGATAGTGAATAGTTCTTTAATAGTGAATAGTTATTTAACCCTTTATAGGGCACTCATAAAAATATATTTCTGTGAAAAAAATATTGTGTGTATCAGCGTAAATGAAATTAAAATAAAAAGCTCTTTGCCAAGTAAAGGATTAAGGAGCCATTTGGAAAATAAAGGTTCTGTATTGGCATCATTTGTTCATTGAGACCAATTTATGTCAAATTCAATGATGAATTCACTTAAAGGTTCTTTTGGGAACCAAAAGTAGACCTTCTACGCCCAATGTAAATAACATGCTTCCAGTAATGTCACAGAACAATTTTTGGTTCACCAAAGAACCCTTCAATGGACCATACTTAAAAGAACTTAAAACATATCTGTACAAATTATATTCTCAATTTAAAGTGGATATGTCAAAAAATGAGCTTTCAGGTTTTGTTTGGCTGCAGTACCAGACATGACCACCAGATAACCTCCAGTTTCCATTGGTAAAAATACAAGGGCGCCCCCTATGTTTTAAGAAATATGAATTGTATATATTTTTTTACACTTTAGTAAAAGTAGAGATTAAATTCTAACTTAGTATGGACAATTTGGTGGGATTTGAGTTGAATTAGCCTCTAAAAAAACATCTAAGCAAAATTTTACATGTGGATTGCTGTAGCAAAAGTAATGCTATACGACTTGCTATGCTATGAGTTTAAACCTATAAAATAATGCTATGAGTTTACTTGTTGCAAATTAATATGAGTGTTATGCAGTAATATCTATCAAAAATCAGTTAGCAGATATTGAAACTACCCAGCAAGCATTTTTCTTTTTAAAAGATGTCTAATAGACGTCCAAACAAAGTCGTCTTGGCTGAAACAAGGCTAAATTTGGGCAGAAAATCCTATAAACATCTAACAATAGGCCAAAACTAGACTAGTCGTCAAATAAACAAAAATGAAGGACTAAACATATAAAGTCTGTGTAATATGTCTATTTGACGACTAGTCTAGTTTTGGGCTATTCTTGGATGTCTATTAGATTTTCACTGACAGCCCAAGTTTAGCCTTGTTTTAGCCAAGCTGTCTACGTTTAGATGTCTATTAGACAAATTATTTGCTGGGTAGACATTTTAGTTGATTTAGATTTTCAAATGATAGGTAGTTTCCCATGATTGCTCTGTTTAGACTACAATGTTATAGTTTAAATTCAAACAGTAAATGGTCCTACAGGTTGATAGCAGTAAATGTTTTTTTTTTATCTATTACTCTTTCTATGTAATAATAATAATAATAAAACTGTGGTAAAATATTTATACAAAAGTCTTGGACCTTTCAAATGATTGGTACTTTGACATGATTGAAATAGAATTTTATTGCAAAAAAGTTATGTAAATTAATTAAATTAGTGTCCCAGTGGTGGGACAGTGACAGTTAAGGGGTTTTTGCACTATTAAAAATATTTTGTGGAATTAAGAGGCTATTGAAGAGTCTTTACTGAAGTGTAAACGCCAAGAAAGAACCTTTATTTTTAAGAGTGACTAGTTACAAAGTTTCTTTATGAAAACAAAATGATTCTTTTAAAAATAGTTTAATGAAATCTGCGTCAAGGAATCCCAAAAATATATTATTCTTGTTATTCTGTGGAATTGCTGGGAAAAATACAAAACCTTTGTTTTAATTGGCCATTTAAATCAAGTAAGTAATAATTAAATCCTGCTCTTACCATCAGAATAGCGAAGTTTGTTTTTACAGTTTTAGGTATACAGCTGCATTCTGCCTGACCTGATGGGCCTGTTGTTTTGGTGCAGCCATCTGGGCTCCAGTCATTTTTAGAGTAACTCCAAAATACACATGCAAAGTCTTTGAGGGACAATGTGGAATCTGCCTGAAAGGTTAATTAATACACGCACATGTCAACCTATCAGTTTAAAAGAAAATGCTTTCAGTGGTATGAGGTAATTTGTTGAAACATTTCATTCAATCATTTTCATTAGGATTACTGTATGCCACAAATCACAAAAGTGTGCCCAAGAAGATAATGTTAGACAAGCTGCTCACTGATTCTGTGATGGCAAACTTAATTTGTTCAAGTTCAGTGATTTCTGGAAGATTGGCAGATATCACTCTTCTCTTGGTATCAAGGGTAGGCTGAAAGCTGTTTGACTGGAAGAACCGATCGTTATCATAAAGGACGAACCCAATATCTTTATTAAAATCTACAAAAGAGCAAAATGTAATAACAGACATCACTCTCAACAGATGTGGATATACCTCAAAATTAAAGAAAGAGAAAAGTCATATTCAGAGTCTAAATCCAGCCTTACCTTGACTGAATGCGACGTTCATTTGAAGGTCTATTACATCCTTGAAAATCTCAGTCTGTGTTGTTTGCAGTTTTATCCTGTCAGGTAAAAAGTTGTCGCTTTGACCTAGAGGATAAACATGACTGTTAGTAGCATGTTAAAAATCCAACCCCTCGTTCATTATTTTACTTTAGCTTTTATTCATCCTCCTTTACTTGTGAGATGTATTTTCAAAGTCCAAAATAGGACTGCATAACAAACCAAAATCAAATCGAAATCGAGTTCTGTGCTCAGTAAATCTGGAAATCGTAAATATGCTGCAAAGCCATAATAATAAATGAAGGAGATCCAAACTACTTTTATTGATCAAATGTTATCAATAATCACCCAACTATGGAATCATCTCACAGAAAGCTTTAGTTCTGGCACTAGGCTGAAGTTATGAGTTAGGAGTAAAAACTAATTGCTAAATATTATTCATGGTATTTTCACATGCTTTCAGATGTAGCTGCAACACAGAGCCATAGCGATGTAAACGGATGTTATGATTAACTTAGATTTCAGAATCGCGCCGATTGAATCGTCTGTGATTTTTGCATAGCTTGTCAGCTAAATATTGCTGTATTCACATCCATGGGGGACAGTGACAAGTCATAATAATGATGTCACTTTGTAGGCACAAGAAGGCATTGTACCTACTTTTGGTAAATTACAAAACAATACAGCAGGGTTTGTTAACTCAGCTTATAGAAAATGAAGAGAATTTTGCATCAACTGTGTTTTGTCAGTAACATACACAAAATTTAATTTTGCACCCATAAGTTCCACCCACTGATCTATATATAATAAATTACATAATGGTATTTATATAATTCTCTGTTATAAATTTGTGACTCCACTATTTTTCTCATTGACGCACCACCCAACCATACCTGCCAACATTTGTCTCTGAAAATCCGGGCGTCCCGGGGGGCTGGGGGTTGATTGGAGGGTTGGATCCATTGTCCAAGCTCCAGTGGCATTGATCACTGCAGAAGTTCAGACTTTCTCAACTTTTCAAGTGCTGGCGGAAGCGCCAGCCTATTAGATCGCTGTATGCAAATACACCAGCTAACACAGTAGCCAATTGCTGACTAATTTTATTGGCTGACGCTGCTATGATGATCGTGTCAGCCCCAACTTCAGACACGCCCTTTGTCAAACATTGACGCTGAAGCCCCATGTGAATGGGGTGTTGCAGATTGTACCAATCACCTGCGGACCGGGAAAGGGGGTTGAAATTCCAGGAGTTTTTCGGGAGAAATGACAAACCGGGAGGTGGGTCTGAAATACGGAAGACTCCCTGGAAAAACGGGAGTGTTGGCAGGTATGCACCCAACTCTGAAACTCAGATAAGTAAATTTCGAGTTTCCCACTCATAATAATGACTTCACGAGTTCACACTGTGTCGAGGGGGCGTGGCCGAGAGCTGTGGGAGCGAAACGAGGCCCGCCACAGATGAGATACACCTGTGGCACGCACCTGCCTTCAATCCCACGGAAGGAGCTCTGGACTATAAGAGGAGGAACGATAGCAGAGGAGAGAGAGAGAGGACCGGGCCCGGACATGTTGTGTTACTTTTGCTTTCAGTTTACTTTTGCGTCCGTTTGTTTTGATTTAGACAGCAGTCTCCGTGAGGAGCTGCCGTCCCTTTTATTAATAAATATTTATATAAAGTTCAACGGTTCTCCGCCTCCTTCTTCCCGGCGGCCAGGTGGCCGTAACTTTAATACACACACTTACAGATATTTTGAATTAATATAATATTCATATAATATGCCCTCCAAGGAGAAGGCTTTGAGCTCAAAAAGACACCCTAAGGCCCCGATTACATCGAACGCACTTTCCCAACTCTGAGAATGTGAAGCACAATGCTCCGCCTTTTTTGTTGACAAGAATAAAAGTGCAGTGCACAATTTATATATCACTAGCCAACGACTGAATCAGTAGTGTGTATTGTGTTATAATTTTAATATAATAATAATATTGCGATATTCAAGATTTGGATACAGTTCCAGCTAAATTGAAACATTGACCTCTAGTCTTTCCTCACTCTTTAGAAATTTCCCTAGTCCCCGCCTCTGTTTTCAGTTGATTGGAGAATGAAAAACGACAGACGCAGCGTGCTTTTGCCACTCAGAGTTGACTTATTTTCAACTGCAAAGCCACAGAATGTAATGGCAAAAATGCGAGGAGTAGTAGGCAATTAAAACACGGGGTGCACAGGGCACATAAGCAGCTCATAAAATTATTGCAGCCATTAGAAAACCACAAAAAAAGGTGCCTCTCAACGCAAAAAAATATGTTCTGTGTGATCGGCCCCTAACTGGTGTTAATTCCCCTTTTTTAGGATAGAAAGAGAGTTATGGGGTCCGAGCGCAGTGTCTAGCCCGACCTTAAATTCGAGAGAATCAGCAGGTAGGACATGCTTGCTTATTGATAGGGGTTTGGTCTTAAACTAACTGGATAATAGAATGATTGTTGACAATGAAATAGCCTTGTCAAAACATCTGTGCATGCTCCTCCTGAAATTTGTTTATAAAACATAACTTTGTCGTGGTTAAATACAATTTTTATGACATGATTTGAATGCACCATATGGCTCTCAGTTGGATTGGTTGGTTGGTCAGTCAATAAATCAGTCAGTTGACAGCGGCCTCTGGTGGATTTCACGCAAATGGCAATTGCAAGAGAAATGTGTGATCTGAAAAAGCACACACAGCGGCCTCTGGTGGATTTGTGAAAACAAAAACTGCAAAAAAAACATAGATCCTGGGACATATTTTGCTCTCTCCAGAAATGTATATAGCGGTACGTTTTTAGAATGAGCCTGAGTTGGAAAAACACATTTGATTAATCTTGCAGCCCTACTATAAAATGTTCACACACTTGCCTTTGAAGAAGGTCAATTGCACTTGTCGGATTGCCGTTTGCCCCTTCAGTGACTGCATTGCGATATTCGGTTGTACCAACAGTGGATTTGAATTCTCACTTATAGAGATTTCCTGAAGAGTCTGTGTTAGCCTGAATAAACACAATTGAGCAAGTCAAAAAGAAAGTGCAAGTGAACGTTGTATATGAAGTGGTTTTGTATGTCATTAAATGTTTTGTTACTGAGAAACTGCTGAACGGTTGACTGAAGAGAATATTTCTTCCCTTGTGCTCAAGAGTTGACTGACTGTGGCCACTGCTGACACTACAATATCATTCTGAATCTGTGAGGGAAATAAATAACAAGGGGATTAAACATCCATCTATAAATTCCACACTTAAAGATTCACGGTTTCAAGCCATTCATTTATTAATTTTCCTTCAGCTTAGTCCCTTTTTTATCAGAGGTTGCCACAGTGGAATGAACTGACAACTATTCCCGCATATGTTTTACACAGTGGATGCCCTTCCAGCTGCAACAAAGTACTGGGAAACACCTATACAGTCTCACATTTACACACACAAATACACTGTAGCCAATTTAGTTAATCCAATTCACCTATAACGTGTCTTTGGACTATGAGGGAAATTGGAGCACCTGGAGAAAACTCAAGCAAACACGAGGAGATCATGCAAACTCCACACAGAAATGCCAACTAACCCAGCCGGGGCTCCAACCGGCAGCCTTCTTGTTGTGAGGTGACAGTGCAAACCACTGAGCACGACATGTGTTGCTCCTGTTTCAAGCAAAATGTGGGTAATATATGGACAAATCAAGCTGCTGGATTAATTTTTTACATTCATTTTTTACCTGACAGTTGGGTTTGTCCATAGTCTACCCCAATTTGCCTTGAAGCAGCCCAGCATTTTGTAAGGTCAGACTTTTTTTTTTTTTTTAACAGACAGTCCATTTGTTGAATTAGTTACATTGGAACTAATTATCATTAGATTATAAGTAGACTGTTAGGTTGGGGTTAGGGTTAGTGTAAGTTGACATGTAATTGCAAAGTTTTTTTTATAGTCAGTTAAATGTCTGTTGAAGGACTGTTAAATGTCAGTGTGAACAGATATTAAGCAGACAGTCTACTAATACTCAAATGGACCATCAAAATAACCTTTTGAAATGTTATGTTAAAAATAAAATGTTATCTTTTGTAATTGTAGGAAAGAAACTGAAACAAAATAACCTCAAAGAGTTGATTTATTAAGAGTTGATTTATTAAGAGTTGATTTAGTATTATTTATTATAATTGATTATATTTTTATCAAACAGATTTGTCTTCCCCCATTGAAATTGCATTTAAAAGTGTTTCATTCATGTGTTTTCATCAAAGTGTGTGTGTGTGTGTGTGTGTGTGTGTGTGTGTGTGTGTGTGTGTGTGTGTGTGTGTGTGTGTGTGTGTGAAAGTTTGTGTGTGTGTGTGTGTGTGTGTGTGTGTGTGTGTGTGTGTGAAAGAGAGAGAGACAGAGAAAGAATGTGGAAGTCTTGTGAGAAAATTACACAATTTATTGTATTCATACATAACTGATGCACTGCTTTGAATACAAAGTAGACATGTGATCAGTTGTAGTTATGAGTCACTAAGAACTGTTAAAATGCATGTAGGTATGAAGATTAATGTAATAGAGAAATTATGCAGCTCAGAGTATACAGTGTGTTTTGAATGCATATATTAAAAGAGCCCCTATTACACATTAAAAAGGGTCATATTTCGGTTTTATTGGTCTCCAACAACAGGCTGATATGCATGCAAGATCAAAAAACACTTTCATGGTCTTATAATATGAATTTATTTTTACCTAATTATCCCAGTGACTCCCATATGAATCGTTCAGCGATTCATTTGTTCCCAAACCCCTCCTTAGCGCGAAGCTAATCTGCTGTTGTGATTGGTCGACAGCGTTCAGCGCGAGAGTAAAATGCACAGCGCGGTTTATTAAACCCCCAGGTCACCAACATTGGTATAGGATTTAATCGCAGTGGACGCTCAAAACACGCTTCATAGTAAACTTACTAACACCACAGGGCTTACCTGTACTCTGCTTTGCCCAACGATCACATCCACAGCCGGGGGGTTGTAGCGCTCACCAGCGCTCCTCCTCTGTCCTCTGACAAGCTATCTCTGCAGGCTCTTATCGCGCCGCTCACCTTGAGCCTTTGTAAGCCTTTCCAGTGCTGTGCACCAGCCCGAAGCCCTATACCTAATAAACTCCTTATTTTGCCCGCACCCCTGGTGTATTGTCTGTCCATTACAAAATGGAGGAAGAAACTAATCCATGAGCTGTGTTCCTGTCCAGCTCTGTCAAAGTCTCATACATCAGTAGACTTTTCTGATCCTTCCTTTAACAAACGGCTGACGAATCACCCATTGTAAGTGTGCAGATTTCTGAACCACTCCTTTGCCTCACACTTCCAATAATATCCAGGTAAGCACAGCGTCTTCATAACTCTGACTTCAGGATCTGTTTGTCTTTGCTACTGTGTTAGTGGGCGGGACCGCAGGTTTAAATTTTGCTGGGTCTGTGCGCGCAACAATTTTGTTTCGTATCCACGTCACGCCAAAACAGCTGAAGACTAGTTATCAAGACGATTCATTTAAACCACTATGAGTCGACTCTTTTTTTTTAGATGAATCAATAGTTTTAAAAACTGTCCACTTTCAGATTCAAGCCTGGATATTTCACTTCACTTAGAGCTGTGTTACACACTACATGGAAAGTCATTTTCAAAAACCCATAATAGGGGCTCTTTAATATTTACAATAATTACAATGGAGAGCTCTGCATGAAGTAGTTGAATTTTGTGTAAGAACAGACTTTGCTATTGAAACCTGTGAGTTGTTGCTTTCGGTGTCACTCTCTAATTGACATTTGCAATCTGATTGACACTGTTATGTTAAAGTACTGCTGGCCCAATTGCATCTTATCCTACTCAGAGCAACTAAATGTTTGCATTATTTAAGTCACTCATTCATTCATTTTAGCTTAGTCCCTTTAGTAATCTGGGGTCGCCACAGCGGAATGAACCGCCAACTTATCCAGCATGTGTTTTACGCAGCGGATGCCCTTCCAGCCGCAACCCATCTCTGGGAAACATTCATACACACTCATTCACTACGTACAATTTAGTCTACCCAATTGACCTATACCGCATGTCTTTGGACTGGGGGGGAAACCGGAGCACCAAGAGGAAACCCACGCGAATGCAGGGAGAACATGCAAACTCCACACAGAAACGCCAACTTACCCAGCCGAGGCTTGAACCTGCGACCCAGCAACCTTCTTGCTGTGAGGCGACAAGCACTACCTACTGCGCCACTGCGTCACCCTCTTTAAGTCATATTAACTCATTTACTGCATGAAATGATGCTAAATAATATGGTAATGGTGTGCTGATGCTTCTCTGAGTGCTTTGGATGTTGCACAGAGAGAAATCAACGCACTATGCCAAAGTTATTTTTCGTCGAATGCTGACTGAATGGGTTAAAATTGCAATACTTTAATGAATATTGTAAATGATCCATTATAGCTAAAAGCTTGTTCTTAAAGAGCATGGTCATGTTTCATAATGATTTTTCTGTTATAAATCAGAAGACGAAAAAATTGCAACACAGGCTCATTGTGGATACGAAAGGTATTTGCGAGAGATATTTGTGATCTAAAAAGTGTAACCTGGGACAAATTTTGCATTTTCCAGAAATGTATACAGAGGAACGTATCCATAATGAGCCTGGGTTGAAAAATTGTGTTGTTATCTGGTATTGCCCAACCTGTTTTGTGATAAACCTGTTTTTGTGATAAACCTGTTTTGTGATAACCTTTTAACTTCTGTTTTCCAACTGAGGCAATGGGCCAACGTAATGCATTGTGTTCTGTGGTGAACTTAGTCAAATTAGTACGTTATTTTATGTTGAGTTCGAAAGATGTGTCTCTGACACGCAATGTATGTGCAGCATATAAAAAAAAAACATGCAAATTATGGTAAACTATCAGCTACACATGGCTAACAAAGAGATATTAACAAGAAATGAGTCAACTTTGCATTGCTATTTTATTTGATTACACATTTACAAATAAAAATAGGCTCTAAAGGCTCTATTTTGTTTTAGAATCCAATATGTCTAAAACTTTAAAAAAAGTTACCTTCTATAAATTTTATGTTTAAAAGATGTCTCATAGATGTCCAAAAATGGAAATTTTGGCTAAAACAAGGCTAAATTTGGGCTGTCAATCTAATCTATTGAGCATCAATCTAATAAGCATCTGTCGATAATGCCAAGCTAGACTAGTTAATCAAATTGACAAGAATGAATGGCTACACATGTGTAAAGTTTGTCCATTCTGTCTCTTTGATGATCTATTTTTACTGAAAGCCCAAATTAGCCCAATATGTCTGTTACAGTAATTCCCAACAATGTTCCTCGAGGCACACCAACAGTACATATTTTGGATGCCTCTCATATTTGGCCCATTCATTTGAGGTTTTGGGTTCTCTTCTGATGTTATGATGGGTTGATTCAGGTGTGTTTGATTAGAAATAGGTTGAAAATGTGTACTTTGGTGTGCCTTCAGGAACATGGTTGGGAAACACTGGTCTATTACATGTCTTTTAAACACTAAATTGCTTGGTGGGTGCAGAATGGAATACTTTCAGGCTTAATAATTACCATAGTTTGTTTGCTGGAGAGCAGGAAGTGGGTAATTTTAACAGCATTTGTGATGTTCTGAGATGTCAGTCGCTCTGGTATGGATGTGAGGATCTGTGTACTGGAGGCCAAACCTCTTTTATCATTCATATTAGCTCCAGAAACCTTTATTTCCAAAATACAATCATCAATCAGACCTTTCTTTGTTTTTCATATGATGCAACATGTTGTACTTTATCTATGACAATTCATTTTAGAACAATACTTACATCTGCATTAATAGTGTCCAGGGTCAAATCACATTTTACTTTGTTTGGAGACTCGAAAGTGCGAGTAGTAATATTACAGAGTGCCGAAGCTTGAGGGATTCCAGCTGAAAGATGGATCTACATTAGAAGTCACCTATGCTGTTGTTGTCTCTTGAAAACAATGCGTCAATAGAGCTGCCATTTTAGTACAGAGCAGCGCTCCTTTGAAATGTGGGACCAAGGTGCAGTGTAGGACTGGCTATCCAGAGCTATAGATATATACACATATATACATAGATCTATGATCAGAAGTTTTCCCTGTGGCCAGTATGCAAATATATATATATATATATATATATATTTTTTTTTTTTTTT
>CAIGQZ010001834.1:216101-229424 GCA_903798205.1 Danio tinwini | reverse complement strand
GTTGCCAAGTTGACTGTTGTACTAAAGGCTGTTGTACTAGTCGTTGCCGCAGTGACTGATGTATCAGTCATTTCCACATTGGCTGTTGTACTTGTCATTGCTGAGATGACTGGTGTACTAAATGCTGTTGTACTAGTTGTCGCCACATTGACAGTTGCACTAGTCATTGTTGTACTAGTTGTTGTTGTACTAGTCATTGCCATGGTGACTGTGTTATAAGCTGTTTCCGCATTGACTGTTGTATTTTTGATTGCAGAGTTGACTGGTGTACTAGATGCTGTTGTTTTAGCTGTTGTCAAGTTGATAATCATACTATTTGTTGTTGCGTTGACTGATGGGTTGACTGTTGCAATGGCTAATGCTGTGGTGTATGTCGGAGTGCTTGCATTGATTATATTCAAAATCTGATAATTCCCGAAAACAGCTGTTTCACAAAGAGAAAATATCAGATTAAAGTTTTAATAACAAATCTTTATGGAATAAACAGTTTTGAATAACAGCAGATATTATATTTAGTTATATTTAAAAAAAAATAATGTTTGTATGTGTTTTTAGAGATATTTTGCCTTGAAAATATTAATTCTATTAAAAAAATTGAGACTCCCACTATACTTTTTTTTTGACTGTCTTCAACTCCTGAACTTTATTTCTGTGTGTTTACTCTATGACCTCTATGAAGGGTCTCATATTCACCTTATTTTGCAATGTGTAAGCTCTTTTCTGCAATTATTCTAGGACTGAGGACCGACTCATTTACCTATGGGGAAATGACTAGGAATAACAAATGGTGATAAAAGGTCAAACTACTAGCTCTACAAACAATTTGTTTATGACAACACATAAAAACAAAAATAATATAATAAGAAAACCATTTACCATCCTGTCAATAAAGATTAATGTTGGATTTAACATTCGTTAAATCTTTGATTCTGGTATCCCATAAAGTTATCATCTGTGCATATTCATGTTTTGCACATAATACTTTTATAAATAAAGCTCCTTCACTAAATGACATTGATAGATCACAGAGCAGTACATTGTTGTTCAAGTTTAAAACAAAACCTATTTAGTTTTTCACGATGCACACTATTAGCTAGCTTATTCATTCATTTTCCTTCGACTTAGTCCCTTATTTATCAGGGATCGCCACAGTGAAATGAACCGCCAACTATTCTGGCATATGTTTTACGTAGCAGATGCCTTTCTAGTACTGGGAAACACCCATACACTCTCTCATTCGCACACGCACACATACACTAAGGCCAGTTTTGTTAATTCAATTCACCTACTGTATAGTGCATGTCTTTGGACTGTGGGGAAAACCAGAGCACCCGGAGGAAATTCTCGACAACACTGGGAGAACATGAACTCCACACAGAAATGCCAACTGGCCCAGCTGGGACTTGAACCAGCAGCCTTGTTGTGGGGCGGCAGTGCTAACCACTGAGGCACCATGCCGCTCTACTGGCTTATTATACCTGCCTATTATTATATTTATTAACCATTTAAAGTATGATCTTATTCTACATCATACCTGCCAACAATTGTCTCTGAAAATCCGGGAAAGGGGTTGGGTGCTGGGGGGGTGGGGGCAGAGCGACCGGAAGGGGTGCTTGGTCTGTCTGTGATTTGGAGGTGTTACACCCCATTTACAGGGCAGGGGGCGTCAGCTTCAACGCTTCCCATTCACTTTGAATGGGTGACAACAGGCATTGCCAAACTGCATTTTAAATCTGTCTGCACCGCTTTAGTGGCGTTGATCGCTGCAGAAGTTGGAACTTTCTCAATCTGATCGCTGTATACAAATACACCAGCTCAGACAGTAGCCGATTGCTATCTAATTTCATTGGCTGACGCTGCTATGATGATCGCGTCAGCCCCAAGTTCAGACACGCCCTCTGTCAAGCGTTGACGCTGAAGTCCCGTGTGAATGGGGTGTTACAGATTGTACCAATCACCTGAGGACCGGGGGAAGGGGTTGAAATTCCAGGAATCGGGGAGAAATGACAAACTGGGAGGTGGGTCTAAAATACGGGAGACTTCCGGGAAAAATGGGAGTGTTGGCAGGTATGTTCTACATCCCTAATCCTACCTAATACCTTAACCCAACTACTACCTTGCAAACTACTAATAAACAGCTATTTAGTAGTTTATTGAGCTAAACGTCTTAGATAATAGTTAATAGCATGAATTGTCAATGTCAATTTTATTTATATAGCACTATTAAACACAACCAAAGGTTGACCAATGTGCTGCACAATACATATTACAACAGAGAAAAAATATATAAAATTATAGCTAAAACAGAATTTTCAGTGATAAAATGCCAAATCAAAGAGGTGAGTTTTCAACCTAGATTTAAAAACAGACAGGGACGAAACTGATTTAATAGGGGCAGAGCATTCAACAACCTTGGACCAGCTACTGGTAAGGAACAGTCACCTCTGCATTTCAGCCTTGACTTAGGGATGCATAACAATCTCTGGTTAGATGACCAAAGAGACAGACCAGGTGTGCGTTAATGAAAACCATCGTTAGCCGACTAAGGTCGCAAGTTGTGTCGTTACAAACATAGTTTGTTGATTTGGTGTTTCCCAAATCCGTCATTCCAATGAGCATTAGCAAACTGCGTTGCAAACTTGTATGCTTGCAACTACACCTCTGGAGCTGTAGTTAGAAACATAGTTCCTGGCTGTGTTCTATTCCCAGTTACCCCCCTCCCCCCACCACCCCCTATGCCCTATTCGTTTAGATCATTCTAACATTTAAAATTAGATTTTTTTTTAAAGCATTAAAGTCTTCACTTTTAGGTGTAATTTGCTTTTAAAGAATTTTTACAGTTCAGTTTTAGTGATCTTCATGTTTACAATTGCGCTCCCTTCACAGTGCACTTTGAAGACATTGATGACATTTGGACGTGGCTCATGACAAAAGCTATAGGTGACCTATTATTTAAAAGTGGAATTCATGTTACCTCTCCGAAGCTTGTGAAAACAAAAAAGCATATGTTAATGCTTTTAATTTATAGTGGGTTGTTTATTAAGTATCTGTACTGTATATGACATGGGCCTGTTGGTTAGAACATTTCTACAGTGGTTTACATGTGCCAAATTGTAAAAGTAGACTTTTCAAAAAAAATAAATAAACAATATCCTACATAATACTAATAATAATTGTCATCATAATATTATTATTAAAGTATGATTTTTTTTTCATTTCCTAATAAATAATAAATATTACATTTCATTTCTTAATAAATAGTTTTATAATTTATTTATTTGTGAAGCTTATTTATAAACTAATTTCAAGAGAATCACGTGCTTATGATTGCTTGCAGCCGGCCCCACATTATTCAATTTATGATTCATCAATCAGACGATTCCTAAGCCACTATAAATATCCTAGGTTCCATATCACAGCCATATTTGTTTTGAAGACCGATCTGCTTCGCATCAGCTGCTACCGCTACACTGCTACTACTACAACTACATCTCCAACTATAACTCCAACAACAACTTCAACAACAACATCAAAGCCTCTCAAGACGCTGGTGATCCAAGCCATTGCAATAAAGCCAAACTCTCACCGCTCTCCTTGAGGTGCACCAGTGGTAATGTACATAGCACGCTCCAAAGGGAAGCCTCGCCAAAAAATAAACACTCTCCAACAAAGATTAAACATTTTAAAGGACATTTTTTAAAGGACGAGACTAGCACAAATAGAATGTTTTCTACCAAGGAACTTAACTCCCAAGCTTCCCGCCTGTCCACAGATCCATATCATTCTAATAGCATGTAATTCGACTGCAAGCGTCCAGGCAATCCAATTCGCAAAACATTAGTCTACAGCATATTCATAGGTCAATATACATCCGTTAAATGCACGATTATCATCCAAACTACTCGCTGGAGTGCGTTCAGTAGCGCCTCCAGTCATAACAATAGTGATTTTAGTCAACAAAATGGCCGCCGGCCTTTTGCACTTTTGATTGACACTCCTTTGAGCCAATAGCTGAAAAGTAAAGCATCACCATCCAATGAGCTCTAAAAAACTTGAGATGGTCCCGCTCTCCCTCTCTTGACAGGTTAAGAATGGACTCTGACTTTGTGAATGAACTGGGCCTGATATGCTTGTGATTTTTAATCACATTATTCCAAACCTAATGTTATTTGTTCATGGATTAAAGTAAAGCCCATAACTAACATTCACACTAAGTGGTAAAATTGTTTAAGTTCAGGGTTTGATGTTGGCAGTTAATGTATTTAATAAATAAATATTAAAAAAAAGAAAAAAAAAAACTCTGCCACATCCGATAGCCATTTATCTTCCGATAAGATTATTACCCAGCTATTAAAAAACATTCAACACATCGAGCACAGAAGTCCAATTGTAATATGCCAGTGACTCATATCTTCATCCACTGTGTCATATATCAGTTTATAATGGCAAGTCTGTTGGATGTGGCAAAAGATCAAAAGAAAATTGGCAACACTGCCACTTTAGCTCTCAAAAGTCTTTAATATGACTCACACAACGTTTCGACCTACATGGTCTTCATCAGGTAAAACAATACAAATGGGAATCCTCAAGAAATAGTGAAAAGGCTCTACACATTACACCTGCAGTCAATCATCACAATCAGCAAACAAGCCCATGAACAGGCACATATAAGTCTGTTGGGTGTGAAAACGACAAAGAAACAAACTTCCCGCTTGACTGCTATGAATAGGAGGAGGGCATTTCTGACAAATAGAGTAATGCTTCATCCATTGACTCAGCGTTAGATACATTTGCATCTTTAAAAAAAATCTGTATCACTAAGGGGTTTAAAACTACACTTCACTATAACTTCACCTACTTAGTCTTCAAGAAATACTTCCAGGACCACCAGACAAGCCACACCACATATCATCAGCTCTCAATCCATCTGCCGTCCTGCAGGGGGACGAATGCCCACCTCTACCATCCCTGCACATTGCGACAACAAAGCTATCGGACCATGCATTAACAAAAAGTGCTTTCATTCACAGTTGGCCATGCCCTTATTAAGATGCCTCACATGGATACCAGCTAAAGCAAATTATGCCTGCAGTATATGTACCATGTTGTAAAAGATTTAATTTCTGATTCTCTCTTGCTTCTCATTTCAGAGACCATGACAGCCAGCTACAGAAGCAGACCCTCATCCAACCTATTACACTCCATACTGTAAAAAATGTCTGTGATTTTGACAGTAAAAGTCTGTACAATCTACAGTGAAAAACTTTGAAATGATTAACGGCTCATTTCTGTATAAAATTCGGAAAATAACTGTAACAGATCTAACCTTTGTTTTCGAGAAACTAATCAGAGTGTCTGAAATCTCACCACACACTCTCATTCACTAGTCCCTAAATTAGTCAATTAGTTTAGTCCACTAGACAACGTGAATGACCACAAATGAGTAAATTCAGACACTGATGGACACCTGCTGTTAACAAGCACAATTACTGAAGGAAAGAACAAGAAATAAAACTACAGACTCACAACAAACCAGCTGAATTAAAACAGAGGATTAAACAACTCCATTAAATAACAGCATTAGCAGCTTCACTGATTACAGTTTGACTTCAATTCTCCTATATATGCAAGAATATTTGATAATTAACAGAGGTTTATATTTTTTTATTGAAAAAATTTAATTTGACCTCACCATCATTGAGATCAGAGGCTGCTTTAGTTTCTAAAGAACCTTTCCTCTTCTATATTAATGTTTCTCTGACTGTTATAACTGCGTTTCTGAAACTCATCAGTTATAGCAAGAAAGGCAATGAGAAACTACTGTGTACTTGATCATTACATAAATTTCTAGTATTTTATAAGTTAAGCCATAGAAAATAGTTTTATTTGAAATTGTTTGGTATATATTACAGTTTCCCATGGAAGTTCAACAAACAATTGAGAAATTAATAAAAAATTTAATTTAATTAATTTCATGCACAAAACCTTGAGATCTCCAGCTGCACATTGTGACACACAGACATCAAGAATCAATATATGAACCTCAACCATGGTTTCTAAAAAAAAAAAAAAGCTGCTTAATTCATTCATGCTGCAATGCATGCTGGGTGCCAGCATAGCACAAAAATCCCAGCATGCATTGCAGCATGAATATATTATGCAGCTTAAAGTTCTTACAATCTCTTTCTTGTCCTTTATTTTATCTTGTTCTTTGGGTGTAATATTTCAGTAGAGTGTTTTGTATTGTTCTGGGTTGATTTTTATTTTTTATTTGTCACCATTGTTGAGATTCAAAGACTAATTGTTGATGTCAATGTGTTTTTAAGTTCTGCTATAGATCAAACATTCTCATTGGTAAAGGTGTATTTAGATCTGGTAAACAGTCATTGGCTGCTGTAGGTCAAGTGGCATTATTTACATGTGGTATTCATTTCTCACTTATAACTAACAAGCTACTCAATGAGTGCACAAGCAGGTGAAGGTGGTTTAGTTCATTTTATCAGACTTATTATTGTTTTTAGCTTTTCATGTTATATCAATAGTGTGATTAACACAATTAATTATAGCAGCCAAAATAAAAAGTAGTGTCACAATAAATAGTTGAAGAGCCCAACTAAAGCAGACTCTGTCCTCCATCATGGTGACTTCGAATGAGCAACAGAAATTTCATTAAGAGTTTTTGTTCATGTGACAGAAATAAAGTCAAAGGTCAATAATAAGTGAAGCTCCTGATGTTTGTGGAGTTGTTTAATGATTTCTGCTGAGATCTTGAGAAATTACATTTTTATAGTGTAATTTGTTTTATTTTTATTAATTATTATTTTTATTTAGAGTTTTATTCTCAGTTGATTTCATCTTTGGTTTTAGCTGTGTTTTTGTGTTTTATCTTCTTCAGTGATTCTGCTTGTTAACAGTTGTTCATCAATAATTCTCAATCCTCCTTTAATTAGACACTTAATTATCTCATTAACTTCATCACTGTCTGAGTGTTCAACCCTCTGTAGTGAGGACACTAGTGAGGATTTTGCTCTGGGATTTAAGGGGTTAAATGTGTTCGATAAAAAATGCAGCCTGTGGAATGTATTTTTAACGGAAATATCTGAAAAATGAATTTATGACCTTAAAATGTTAAAAACAGTAGATTACTGGCAACCACAGCTGCTAGTATTTTACCGTAAACTCAAGAAAAAAAAACTGCTAAATACTGTAAAACGGTTTTTGTGTCACCATTGTGGAGGATAGTAGCATCTGGGCGCAAGTCCAAGATGAACTAAGAGTATTTGATGTTATGCTGCATCTTCTTTTGTTTAAATGTAACTGTGTAGTTACTAATGCAGTGAATATCTGTTTGCTAATTGTAAACACACATGAACACATTAGTGCATTGAATGACTTTACATTTTTATGCACTAAGCTATGTTTTTGTGAACTGAACATTATATCATTGCGTGAAATACGGTGTTTTTTCGTAAATTTAAACAGTTCTATAAACTTCCGTATTTTTTACAGAAAAATCCTGGCAACAACAGCTGCCGGTATTTTTCCGTAAATTTTCCGGATTCTTTTTAACAGTGCACATCCATTCCAAATGCATTCACACTCTTCGCAAATGATACTTTCCACTCACCCAGCCCACACCTCGATGCCATATTCACACTAGCCCTTTTTTTTTTTGAGATGTTCTGAACTAACTTCAAATTTCAATACCGCATTCCACCTCACCATATCTGATCTAACTTTGCAGGATGAAGAAACTCTATCTTTCTTTATTAAGCAAAGCAAACAGATCAATTTCACAAAGGACATTCTATTTACATTTTGATATCCCATCCCCCACACACCCATTCCAAACCCTCTTAGCATTCTCACACAACAGGAGAGCAATACCACCTCAGCCCAGCTGATCCTCTCCAACCGACCTCCACCCACATGTATTTCTAGGCATAAGCACAACTCTGCAATTTCCCTCTATTCCCCCTCCTATTAACATAGGATCTCCTTCACTACCCTTTCCCCTTTTTTCTTTCTTAAATTTTTCCCTCCAAACGTAAACTATCCCATACTTCTAATCACTTTCATTCACCACAGCTCCGACCCAATTAGGGGTTGCCCCGAGTTTGTTGCTGCAACAGCAACGCTGTAAACGAGCTCATATACACTTGCATTCCAAATACCACTATCGTCACACTCCCCCCGCACTCATACAGCAGTAAATGCTTCTGCGGGAGCACACATTGCATCCATACAGACCCACTGCACCTCTGCAGCAGCAAAGACGCTCCGCTGAGCAACACTCACCATAGCACCACTAAAACTGCAATGACGCTCTAGCTGAGCCTTATTCACCCTTATCTCTACATATCACTACCGACAGTATTTAACATTCCTGCAGGAGCACTTATAACGCTCTTAATACTGACTACTACTGCACCTCTGCAACAGCAGAGACACTCCACCTGAGCTCACAGACATCTCTATTTAGCCATTAACTACTGACACACTCCCCAGCATTGCCACAGCAGTTAAATCGCCTATGAGAAATCCTACTTGCCTTCCAATATTGACTTCCATCGCACCTCTGCAACAGCAAAGAAGTTCCGCTGAGCTTCATTTCCCTTCTGCACTACTGCCGCAGCAGTGACGCTCTGCCTGAGCTCACATACACTTCCATTTAACATACCATTACTGACACGCTCCACCAGCACTCAAACAGTAGTTTAAACACCTCCGCGGAAGCGTATTTACCTGTTATTATTGACTTCCATTGCACCTCCGCAACTGTAGAGATGCTTCGCGAAGCTTAAATTTTCCCTCTGCACCACTGACTTCCATTGCACCTCTGCAACTGTAAAGATGCTCCACTGAGCTTAAATTCTCCTCTGCACCTTTGCACCACTGACTTCAATTGCACCTCTGCAACCATAGAGATGCTCCGCTTAGCTTAAATTCTCCTCTACACCTTTGCACCACCGACTTCCATTGCACCTTGACAACTGTAGAGATGCTCCGCCTAGCTTAAATTCTCCTCTGCACCACTGACTCTATCGCACCTCTGTTGCAGCAGAGACGCTCCGCTGAGCTTATCCTGACATTTCATTACTGTCATTTTAAGAGTCTCTCTAGCAGAGCTCATACATCCTGCATTAAAACTACTACACCTGTCTCACTCTCCCATCCGGTCACGGCAATTAAATACTGCTACAGGAGCACACATAGCATTTGCAACATCAGCAGCCAATACACCACTTTAGTTGTAGCAATCACTCCAACCTAAGCCTTTTACACTCTGCACCGGTTCCATCTTTGCTCCTGCAAACCCTCTCCTGGTACCATCTTTATTACACTTTCCATTCAGCAGCCGGTTATGGCTTTGGGTTAAAATCTTTATTGCCTTTTTGGGGGGAGGGGGGGGGGGGGTTCAATACGCGGCTGCTGTCCCGAGCTTATTAAGGCATTTTGGGGAGTTATCAAAATCTACCTGAGCTCAAACTCCCCTCTCGCCTTGCAATCTGGAGGGAGCCCCGGGCTCAAGGATCTTATGAGCTCAGGGCTCTCTCCCGGGACAGCATGCCAAATAAGCTTTAGAATCAATCATTAGCTAAGTGTGAACTCTTAAAGTGAAGTTTATTTATAAACTAATTTCGAGAGGACCACGTGCTTATGATTGCTTGCAGCCGGCCCCGCATTATTCAATTTATGATTCACCAATCAGACAATTCCTAAGCCACTATAAATACCCTAGGTTCCATATCACAGCCATCTTCGTTTTGAAGAATCCCCCCTCCACCCCTACTCCTCCTCCTTTCCTAGATGGGTGGCATGGTGGCCCAGTGGTTAGCACTGTTGCCTCACAGCAAGAACGTCACTGGTTCTAGTCCTTATCAAGCCAGCCAACATTCCTGTGTAGAGTTTACACTTTCTCCCCGTGCTCACGTGGGTTTCCTCCCACTGTCCAAAAACATGCAACTTAAGTTAATTGACTAATCTAAATCGGCAGCATCGACATGCTCTAGTAAGAAGTTATCTCTTATAAGCAATCACTATCTGTTCTTGAGATCTACCTGAGCTCAAACTTCCCTCTCGCCTTGCAAACGTGAGAAAGCCCCGGGCTCGAAAATCTTATGAGCTTAGGGCTCTCTCCTGGGACAGCATGCCAAACAAGCTTTATAATCAATTATCAACTAAGTATGAACTCTTAAAATATGATTTATATTTGATATTAGAATATGTGTTTTTGTAAGTAATTTTGTTTTAGAAGAAAATATGTCATGTTCTCAATAATATTTGTAAAGGAAACATTGGCTCTATATGTGCCATTTACATATATTTCAATTAATATGGAAAACGAGTGCATGTTTTTACCAAAACTAATAATAGATCTTTTTTTAATGCATGTGCCTGTAAACCAATATAATTTGCACAAATAAATTATTGGGTTCTTCTCTAAAAAAGTTATTACCACCCCGTTTAAAGCATCATTTAGGGGCGTTTTACATTATAACTAACATGGTTCAAACTATGGATCTGCGACAGAGAAACTACAGGTTTTAGGAAACAACTACATCGTTATTTTCCCGAATGATGCATCATACTATGATAGTTCAGCTGCGAGTTATGTCATTGTTTGGAAAAATGCACTCCAGGCTGATGCTTAATTAACATGTCTGACAGATAAGAAGGTGCCAGGCCATTTAGAGATTTAAAAACCAAGAGAAGAATTTTAAAAGTGACTTGATAGTGCACAGGCAGTGCAAAGAGAGTAAAACTAGTGTAATGTGGTCATGTTTCCTGGTACCTGTTAAAAGCCTTGCAGCAGCGTTTTAGAACAAATTTTAAATGGAATAAGGTTTTCTGACTAATCCCAAAGTATAATGAGTTAAAATAGTCCAATCTAGTGGTAATAAAAGCATGGATTATTTTTTTAAAAAAATTTCTAGATTTGACTGTTTTTAAAAGTCGAAGCTGAAAGAAGCAGAAATTAACCACTACATTTATCTGTTTGTCAAAGCTCAAGCCATCATCCAGAATAACACCCAGATTTTTTACCCAGGGCTTCACAGAAAAACTAGATTTTTCAAGATTAACTATCGGTGCTCTGGAAAAGTTGGACAGGTCAAACAAAATCATTTTAGTCTTACTCTCATTTAAATCCAGAAAGTTCTAAGACAACCAGGCTTTTACATCCGACAAGCATAGCATAAGAGTCTCTAGCCCACAAGAACTTGGTTTTAAAGGCAGGTAGATTGAATTATACATCAAAATAAAGCATGACCTAAATATTTAAAGAACTGAAACCTTTAAAGTTCCTGGTAAACAAACAAAAAAAAATTCTCCCATGGAATTAGAAAATTTGTTTACAAATATATTACAGTCCCATTCATGCAAAGTGTTTTTATTTGTTTATAGTGCGTTGCACTGTACCTTTCTTTAGTCAAATTAGTAAGCTTATCTTTTTAGCAAGAATTGCAAACACAAACCATGGAAATGCACCCAGAAAACAAGCAAATAATCAGAATTGTGAGTTGTGCAAACACCACATTTTTAAATAAATATGCATTGATCATTTTTTAAACATTTAATTGTTTTTATTAATTTTAAAAGCAATGTTAAATGTATTAATTTACATATTTAACCATTAACATGTATATAATAACAATTATAATAATTTAACCTTACCTGGGACAAACATTAAGAGCAGAAAGTAGTCCATTACACAGATATTGAATGCAACAAAATAACTACTTTAAAACAAACTACTAATGTGAACAGCTTGTGCTGCTGCCAGGTTTATAAGCACAGTAAGGGTGGGAAGTCCATCAGTCAAGGAAATAGCCTTACATTTCCAATGAAACTTGCATCACAGAATGAGCTAAACTAGGAATTAACAAGAAAACGGTGCAAAACAATAATAACATTATATACATTTTATTGTGACATGCATTGTACTAAACAATAGTTTGATGCAAGTACATAAAAAACACATAACACATAGTGAGAGATCGCAATTATAATAAATGAACAGTCATTCATTTACAAATTAGCATCACTGACAGATTATACAAATAAATGAGGCACAACTTGAAGTTATGATGACAATAATTAGGCAATACAAAAAACATAATTTGTAATTATAGCTAGATTTTTTTATTCTAATGTATTTATGTGAGGTTTAACACAGGGTGAACTTAAAAGCAGTAAAGAATCCATTAAATAAACATTATCAAGTAATATTTTTATGCATGGAAAAAAAATGTTAAATCTATAATTTGACCTAAAGGCCAGAGTAAGTCTGGAGTAATATATTTACTATAGTCACTGCTTGAACAATATTTAATGTGATTATATGAGACTGTGAGTTGCTATTAAAATCTCATAAAATAAATGTGTTGTAAAATAAATACAATTAAAATATAATCGATTAAACCGTGTCCCTTTTACTGTCAGTTTTTAAGGTTCTCCTCTTGATTCAGTCTTAGACTCCAGCTTATTTCGGGTTCTTGTCTTTAGGTAAGACTTCAGCGTGAATAAAATGAAAATCTGAACACCCTTTATAAATACAGAAAGATAGTTGTCAGTCACAAAACCAGTGCATCTGTAGTGGGCTACCATCTACTGTACATATACAGTGCTTAGCATAATTGAGGGTATTTGAATAAAAAATAGATTTATTAAACGGATATATTTATTAAAATAATATTTTAGTTACTGGACATCTTCAGAAATATAAAGACAATACGTTTAAATGTGAAATATTGGAAAACAAAAAAATGACAAACTAAAAAATTTCAACAAAATTGTATAAATTTTTTGTTTCTCTTAAATTCTTCTTTTTATTTCATTTCATTTACTATTATAACATATAACTTAATTGTGTACTAATTTTGGACCATTATCATTTGTTATCTTCTTAGATAAGCTCCAGATTTGGCTCCAGTACTGACTAATCCAATGTATATGTATGAATATAATATTGTAAAGCTTCCTATAGAAAATATGAATATAAATATGAGATTTGTGAGCGGTGTACTCATACATGCTGAGCACTGTATGTCAAATATTAATAATTAGAGAGAAATAACAGACCTGTGTTGTGTTGAAGAGACAGAAGATGACACTGAGAATGATGTAAAGTGTTTTGTCTTGAGTTATGAGCACCAAGTATCCAATGACCCAAGACAAACCAAGCACCACAGCCAGGGAGAAACTACTTAAAAGCTTCTTCTTTAAAGGAGTCCTTCGTGAGCTACAGAAATTAAATCAACAATTAACCAAAAACATAGATAGATAGATAGATAGATAGATAGATAGATAGATAGATAGATA
>CAIGQZ010001834.1:191404-208967 GCA_903798205.1 Danio tinwini | reverse complement strand
TGTTAAAAACTAGCTTAGAGCATCATCTGTTGTTAAAAACTAGCTTAAAGCATCGTCTGCTGTTAAAAACTAGCCTAGAGCACCATCTGTTGTTGTTAAAAACTAGCTTAGAGCATCGACTGCTGTTAAAAACTAGCATAGAGCATCGTCTGCTGTTAAAAAAACTAGCCTACAGTGCCAGCTGCTGTCAAAAACTAGCCTAGAGCCGTCAGCTGGTAAAAATTAGCCCCATCTTCTGTTAAAAACTAGTCTAAAGATTTGTCAGCTATTAAAACCTAGCCTGGAGTGCCATCTGTTGCTAAATACTAGCCTAGAGCGCTGTCAGCTGTTAAAAACTAGCCCCATCTGCTGTTAAAAACTAGCCTTAAGTGTTGTCAGCTATTAAAGCTCAGAATTGATTCAAGAGAGAAAATCAATGCATTTTAAAAATCTCAGAATCTATGCAGAATCGATCTCTTAAATATATATATATTTTTTTTTAAATACAGTAATAAATTTAATACAGTAAATGTCCATATATATTTAAAAATGCATTCATGTTCTTTTTGAACATACCTTGTTTTAATTTGGTACATCGTTGTAAGGACCAAGCCCACAATGGACAAACTGCATCCCACAATGCTAATCCAGTTTAAAGCCTCAGAATAATTGTAATCTGCTCTAAAGCTCTACAGAAACAGAGAAACCTTGATAATAAACACACATTTCCAAATATTAAACTTAATACCACAGCGGGTAAATTAGCATAACAAACTATAGCTGCGTCCCAAACGCCATACTATGCACTTATCCACTATGTACTTATGCACTTACACACTTAACTGCATAGTATATGAATTTAGTGTAGTCCCAAATGGAACACTAATGTTTTTTTACTAATTCAAATCGTTTTCTAGATTATGTTTGATGGGTCCCAAATTAGTGAAATAAATGATCAAATTACCAAATAATACCTGCCATGAGTATAACCACATTCACCACCGGGAGGCGGTATAATCACTTTCGTAGGAGAATTTTGCTTTTACAATCCAAAATAAATAATCCAACATGGTACCCAAAAGCTCCCCTTCCATTATGTGAGCAAAGCTGCGACCGTTAAGTGCGTGAAGTGTCCAACATTCTACACTTTGTTTTAACGATTGAATAAGTGCATCATCTGGGCATTTAAAGTGCACTTATTATTTTTAGAATAAAACAAATATTTCAGTGTAAATGCACTACTTACACTAATTATACTACAAAATGGCATAGAATAGTGCACAAGTATGCTATTTGTCATGCACCTTATGTTAGCTTGGCATCATGCTAATGTCAGATTTCACTGATTTATGAGCCTCTTGTGGTATTATTTAGTAGCATTATTTTCTACATATACTGTGTAGACTTTTCAACCCAGGCTCATTTTGAAAACATACCTCTATACACATTTCTGGAGCTACGTTTTTTTTTTTCAGTTTTTGTTTTCGCGAATCCACCAGAGGCCACTGTGTATGCTTTTTGAGATCTCAAATTTCTCACAAATTTTTCGCGAGTGCCATTCGTGCCTGCTGTTCTTGCGTAAATCCACTAGAGGCTGCTGTTGTCTTACTGAATGACTGACTGACCGCTCCTCACCGGACCCGAACCCCGTCATCATGGTCAACTCCTCTCTTTGTCTCAAGTCCATTGACATACATGGCAAGCTAACTGGACAAACTGGTAACAGCAGGAAAGCCGTCTTTATGGAGGCAAGCAGTCAGCTGGTTAGCGCAAAAAGGAACGGCGTCATACCACCTTATAGCGTTTGTTTTTAAAATAAAATGTAGACATACATACTTCTTGCTACACAATTCGCAATCTCCAGAAACGTATAGAGGGCTACAATTTTAGAATGAGCCTATGTTGAGACTTTTTAGACAGCAAAAAGGTTTTATACCAAAATGTCTGTCAAACTCACCACCAGAACTGCAAAGTTGGTGGTATGGTTGCATTTACAGTTGACACCAGAGAGATCTAGAACTTTGACGCAACCCTCAGTTCTCCAGTCTCTCTGATCATAGTCCCAAAACACACATGCAAAGTCAAAGAGTGTCAGGCCGGATGTATTCTGCAAACACAAACATTAAATCTGAATAAATTTTTACATTTAATATATTTTGTGTGTGCAATAAGCATGTATGTATTTATATGTTTACCTTAATATTTGAATAGAGTTGTCTTAATAGTAACTGGTATATACACTCACTGGCCACTTTTTTAGGTACACCTTACCAGTACTGGGTTTGACCCACTTTTGCCTTCAGAACTGCCTTAATCCTTCGTGACATATATTTAACAATATACTGGAAATACTCCTCAGAGATGTTGGTCCATATTGACCTGATAGCGTCATGCAGTTGCTGCAGATTTGTCGGCTGCACATCTATGATGTGAATCTGGTGACTGTGGATGCCATATGAGTACAGTGAACTCATTGTCATGTTCAAGAAACCAGTCTGAGATGATTCACGCTTTATGACATTGTGGGTTATCTTGCTGGAAGTAGCCATCAGAAGATGGGTACAATGTGGTCATAAAGAGATGGACATGGTCAGCAACAATGCTCAGGTAGGCTGTGGCGTTGACACAATGCTCTGTTGGTACTAATGGGCCCAAAGTGTGCCAAGAAAATATCCCCCACACTATTACACCACCACCACCAGCCTGAACCATTGATACAAGGCAGGATGGATCCATGCTGTCATGTTGTTGATTCCAAATTCTGACCCTGCCATCCGAATGTCGCAGCAGAATTCGAGACTCATGAGACCAGTTAACGTTTGTCCAATGTTCATCTTTCTTTTTTTTAACTGCAGCAGATCATCCTGATCATGTCTACATGCCTAAATGCATTGAGTTGCTACCATGTGATTGGCTGATAAGAAGTTTGCATTAACGAGCCGTTGGACCGGTGTACCTAATAAAGTGGCCTATTAGTGTGTAAACTTTATGTTAATTAGTAAATGTGCACATGTGTTTAACACTGGTATTAACAACAAATTTCTATTAGACATTAAATAATCATATATGATGGATTTTTGAAAGCTCATGTGACACTGAGAACTGGACTAATGATGCTGAAAATGTAGTTGTCCATCACAGAAATACTCGATTTATGAGTCTGTTAATATTTCAAACTTATTTTAAACCATAGTTTCATATGATTTTGATACTAGTATTAATATATTTCTTTTCATATTTTTCCAGTGTTCTAAACAACACTTCATTATAATTTTATTTTTTGAAAATTGAATATACAAAACTGGTCATTCCTGATCCTCAGTACACTGACAGGGTTTATTTTATGCTAACAACTCTATAGTTATTGCATATGTAGGAGTTGTATTGACTAATAATATAAGTGATTCAGAATCTGCTTATTTTATGTAATAATAATGAATTTATGTTTGTTTATATTGTACCTGAGGCCTGATGGCGAACTCCACATTCTCCAGCATGTGTTTGTCTGTAAGGCTGGCAGAAACCACCCTTGTGGTTGTGTTTAGTTTGCTAGCAAACTGTTTTGAGTTGAAAAAATTATTATTTTCATAAACCACCACTCCAATGCTGAGATTTCTGCTGTCTACAAAGAAAGACAAATTAGACTCAATTGTAATCCTCAAAACCAAAACAACCACAGAAACAGAAACCTACCGCTGTCTTTCTGGGAATTGTTTTGCAGTTTGACCGTTAGCAAGAGATCGACAGGATGTCCTAAAGAGGACGTCATGCTAGCAGTGTCTCCACCAAGACCGATTCTTTCAGGAGCTGTATCTGACAGTCCTGTTGAAAACAGTCTCCATTACAG
Organism: Danio tinwini; assembly: GCA_903798205.1. NCBI lineage: Eukaryota > Metazoa > Chordata > Actinopteri > Cypriniformes > Danionidae > Danio > Danio tinwini. The sequence continues at coordinate 205,141 of CAIGQZ010001834.1, read as the reverse complement.
TCTTTCTGTTATAAACAAATTATATTTATACTTGTATTGGCTCTTTAATGACCTGCTTGAGAGTAGAATTTCACTTGTGGGGTCCAGCTTGACAATTTGATGTTGTGAAGCGCAATGTTTGGTTGCACCAGTGGAGTTTTGCTTGTCATGGACAAAACAAAATCCTCCAAAATCTTTGTGACACTACAAATGTAATACACATACAAAAGTGAAATACGAATACATGTGAATAGGAAAAAATTACATAAAATAACCAAATTAAAAATACTGTTGAGGGCACATGCAAACACAAATACTTAAATGTGTGATTTATGGATTCTCTATAGGCATACTTTATTTAATAATGTAAAAACTGCTCATTATATGGCCTTACCATAATCCTAAGCTCAACCATTACAGGAAACATATATGCGGCTAAATTTGAATGTCAAAATTCCCTGTTAAGTATAATTTTTAAGCATTTTATATTATGAGGACACAAGGCATGTCCCTATAAACCAACCTTACATTGTCATACTAATGTCAAACCCATGTCTTAATACCTTATATATAATGTACACCCACAATACTTTTTTCAAATACCAAAACAAACTGGTTTAATGAAAAAGAAACAAATTTTACCATAGTTATTTAAAAACATTTGTGCATTGTTATATAAATTGTATCATTAACTATAAATTAACCACTAGAATGCATTTTAATAATAGTAATTTCACTAATTAGTTGTTGTTTAATTAAATAAAATTAATTGAGTTGTAAGTTTCACTGTGAATGTGATACACACAGACATTGGTGGTTTTGCTGGTTATGTATTTGACAATTTTCTATTATATCATACTGAAATTATATCAAATCCTAATCTGTAAAAAATGTGTTGCTCACTTAAATATTCAAGTTGAGCGAATTTAAATTTACAAGTCATTTTAAATTGCATCAATTAAACTGACTTAAAACATCAAGTTAAATTAGTTTAACTTAAAAATAAGTTCAAACCTGATTAACTTTCCTAAATAAAGTTTTATCTACACTTTTTTATTATAATTTTTTACAGTGTATGAAACAAATACCTCTGAAGAGCATCATAAGTGTTTCCAGAGTGCCGCTGTTGATCAGTCTTCATGAGCTGACTGATGGTAGCCACCGCTGAGACGGCAACAGACTGCACAGATACAACAAACCTCAACAACATCTCAGCGCTTTCATACATGAACGCATAACTGTTTTTAACACTTTTGATCTGACTCAGCATGTTTAAGGACCCACACACAGTCGTGGACACACTCTTGAACTACTTATAACTAAGGGTTTACACTTTTGTTAAGATGTTGCACTGATCATTTCTGTATTTTCTTTGATATATTGATTACTCCAGCCATTGAAGACAGATCTGTCTGTCAGAAAGAGATGCATAAATGAGAACACTAGTGAGCAGTTTATGAAGGCCATATCGCTAGCACCAAGCATATCTGCAAACTCTGTTGGTTCTCTCCTTGATTTGTTTAACTCTTAAGGATGTGCCAAAGCTTTCTTCAGCTAAACAAAGAGAAAACTGAAGTCATTGCATTTGGGAGCAGAGATGAGGTTGTCAAGGTGAATGCGTACATTGGCTCTAAGGGTCAAAAAACAAAAAATAAGGTCAAGAATCTTGGTGTGTCTCTGGAGTCAGATCTGAGTTTCAATAGTCATGTCAAAGCAGTTAGTAAATCAGCATACTATCATCTCAAAAACATTGCAAGAATCAGATGCTGTGTTTCCAGTGAAGACTTAGAGAAACTTGTTCATGCTTTTATCAGCAGCAGGGTGGATTACTGTAACGGCCTCCTCACTGGCCTTTCTAAAAAGACAGTCAGACAGTTGCAGCTCAGACAGTTGCAGCTCATCCAGAATGCTGCGGCCAGGATTCTGACCAGAAGCAGAAAATCCGAACATTTAGAATATAATTTAAAGTTTTACTACTTGTCTATAAATCGCTAAATGGCCAAGGACCTCAATACATTACAGATATGCTCACTGAAAACACATCTGTTTAGCTGTGCCTTTACTGAATGAGCACTGTGCTACATCTGACAGATCACACTATTGTGTCTTTTTTTTCTTTTTCATTCTTTTATAACCTGTTTTAACACATTTTATTCTGTTTTAATCTGTTTTTTTAATTATTTGTTTTTATTTTCCTATACTTGTCTCTTTTATTCCTGTTTCTGTAAAGCACTTTGAATTGCCACTGTGTATGAAATGCACTATATAAATAAACTTGCCTTGCCTTACATCATTCAAACACTCTCATGCTGGATTGATTACATGTACTGTAGAACAGGACCCATGAAAAAAACACTTTGCAGACTTTGTAAGTGGAAAAACTAAACGCTTCACTAGCGAGAGAACAGTTAAACAGATCATCTGCAGTGCAAGGATAAAGAATGAGCCTCCTCCATTTGGCCTCTTTACTTTACTCCTTTACTTTCGTGAATAAGGAAACGGTGTTGTAAAATGGTGTTGTGAAACGGTGTTGTACGCACTCCACTGAAGACATCTGTTAGCATACATATTTAATTTTGTTTGTTAAGCACAAAGATTTGTTTCAGAACTATTTCTAAATTCAGTTCTAATTTCCAGCAAAAGAATAAATGAACAATAATAACGAAGTGTGGTACAAAAAAAATATCCAAACACATGTCCTATTCCCCATATGGTGATGCAGACGTCTCCAAAACCTGACAGGGGGACAAATCTAAACTTGTTTTTGTTAAAACAAATATAAATATGCATATAATAAATAATACAGCTAATAATAATAATAATAACATTATAATAAAAATTGCAAATTGTCATGATTAAACTGAAAAAAGCCCCCCAGATGAAGGCATGGAGACAGTGGTTTTTATATTTATGTAGAAAAAAATATTTCTTGTAACATTTTGATCCTTTAAATTTTTTTCATGTGTAAAGATATTTGTGTGTTGCTGTACATACTTTGTGTATTAAGCAATGTGTATGCGTTTTGGATTAGGTGCATAACTAACATGCTCTGCGCTGGACTTTAGATCAGCTTTTACTTGGTCTATGGCGCGGTCTATTTCAGTTCCTCAAAATAGCAACGCGCCAACAATGCATCTTAACACTCCTTCTTTATAGTCCAGCACACATAAAAGTCCACAAAGTAGTGCAAATGGATTTGCTATTTAAACAACGTGGTGCAAAACGTGAAAATAGCTTTTGCACTGGTCTGAAAATAGCAACAAATCGCATCATACACGTCTTGTGCCTTATTGCGCCGGGTGTATGATAGGGCCCAGAAAGATTGGGAAAAGAGTTTTGGGAAAGTTATTACAACCCAGCAGACTCCTCCTGCTCACCATTTCTGTTTGTTATCAAAACTGACAATTGGAGGGGTGTGGTTAAGTATGTTAGCCACGCTCAATACCTCAAAGACAGATGTAATCTTAGAATTTAACTGAAAACAGGAAGTGCATTTTTAGATTTCAAATAAAGATTACAAGGGCAAACTTTTGGTTTTCTTATGGCTCGTTTCCACTGAGTGGTACAGTACGGTACGGTTCGGGTCGGTACGGGTCACCTTTATCAAGTTTGCGTTTCCATTACAAAGGGTACCCTTTTGGTGGGCGTGGTGTACTACAGAGAGTTTCAGTCGACGTCATTCTCGCTCGAATAAATGTCTACAGTAAAGCTGTACAGGTCGTTCACATTATATGAGAAGCTCTTCTAACAAAACAGATGCTTTAAACATATTAATACTTGTTTATAAATGTTTTTTACTTACATTTCTATGAACATGATTTGATTATAACTGCAGATCAATGACAGTGTGACAGCCTACTGTAACGTCTGCAATTATATAAAATAAATAAATAAATGCAACATATACGAACACATACAGACCCTTACAGTCTCCGATATGTTACCAATTATAGATAAACGACACACAGCATACATTAAGTCCTTATTTGAGTTCAAAAACAACACGCAACATATACAGTAGCCCACAGTCAGAGCTAACCTCTCATCTGTGTCTCTAATCTTCACCAGCACATGTAGCCTCTGTTAGAGAGTAATTCCATCATACCGAGTTCATAATAGTCCAAAAGGCGATGATAAACATGGCAGTTTGTTCATGATTCAGGTTGCTGAAACTATTTGCTCCTGTCGGGAATCCTTGTAATCCTGTCGGGCTTTTCCTTTTTTTCTGCGCTTCACTCTCGCGTTTGTCCTTTTCTTTCTGAATGGATCAGATGTTGAAGACGCTTCATTAATCACACACGCACGTTATTATTATCAGCTCAAGAAGTTCGTTATATCAAATCTAGACGAGAACGCGGGCTCCCTGGAGAAAGCGAAAAACCGCTCGCACTTTTAGACGGCCTCATAAAACAACAACAGGACACGGCAGATTCTTGGCTTTGTGGTTGTTCATCAAGACAACGACAAGGTTTGTTTTGAGCACGGGTCATCCATGTATCGTTATTATATGCATATAGTTGTCTCGGCTGTGCATTTAAAAACATGGCGGCTCCATTGTTTTGATTCTGGATAGCTCCACGAGATCGTGACGTATCTCTGTAAACCAATCAGCGTTCAGCTGCGCGTGTAGCTCCACCTTTGGGTACCCTTTCTCGTCTTTGGTACCCTTTCGAAAGGGTGCCGAAAAAGTGGTACGGATCGGTTCGGTACGCTTTTGACAGTGGAAACGGCCATGAAAGCATACCGACCCGTACCGTACCACTCAGTGGAAACGGGCCTTTAATGACATGCATAGATGATTGTTCACCACAAAACTAACAATGTTACTAACAAATTAACAAAACTAACGAAGTAATGTGGTTAGTTTTGATTTAATTTGTATTTTAAGAGTACTGAAGAATACAGAATCTCTTTTAGCGCAAAGTGAGATGAATAAATACATGTTTACTTTTAAGCTAGAACTACAGTAATCATGTTTACATGTTGTACACAACACATCTGCACTTTCTGATGATTTCACAGAAGCGTCATCTTTCAATGAATGGGAAAACCATGTTTGTTTGTTTTTTGTTTTTTTAAAGGTAACTCAGATATTTTCTTGGACATTAAAAATAATGTGTTACTTTAAAAGTTACTTCAAAAATGTAATCTGATTACATAACTTGCGTCACTCGTAATGCATTATTTCAACAGTCAGAAATATTTATTATAAGATATTTATTTTTTGTTTTACGGCAGGTCAGTATCAAAAGCTATATTCATGGCAAACTGAAAGGAAATTACATTGCCAATTATTATGATACAAATTTAATTTGTATCATAATCAGTTTATTGTAAGATTATATATTTATTTACTTATATGAATTAATCACATAAATACATGTGAATTTTAGTGAATTGTTATCAGCGTATTGGAGTGCATGTTCACCGATACTCAGATTCTTGCCTCATTGAACATCCTGGAGGACAGCAGGTCTTGGACAATATGAGCCGCTGAGGTGATGTTTTCAGATGATAACTCTCCAGGTTTGGATGTGAGTATCTCTACACTGGAGGCAACACTCATATTTTCCTCCAGAGTCCTCTGAATAATAAACAATTTTAAAGTTGTACAGAGTTCACAACACTGACTACACAATACAGTAAACAAAAAGCAACAACTAATACAAATATGTTGCAGTTTAAGAAATATTTCATGTTTAATCATTTTTGTTCTTTTTCCTTGGCTTAGTCTCTTTATTCATCAGGGGTCACCACAGCAAAATGAACCGCCAACTTATCTAGCATATGTTTTACACAGCGGATGCCCTTCTAGCTGCAACTGAGTACTGGGAAACATCCATACACACTCATTAACACACATACACTATGGCCAATTTAGTTTATTCAGTTCACCTATGCCACATATCTTTGGACTGTGGGGGAATAAAGGCACTAAGCCGAAGGAAAATGAATGTATAAATGAATGAATGAATAAATGAATACTAAAATATGACTAGTGTCAATTGTTTTCGTTCAAAATCAATGTGAACTTGTCAAATTCCCTCCTAACATTATTCAAAGTTGGAAATACAGACATTGACTTTGCCTTTGAGTGCTTCCAGGTTCAGGTCACAGTCCAGACGTTTAAGTCCCCCGAATGCGTAGAACTTTGTGTAATTCAAGCACTGAGCTGAAGCCATAGGAATATCAGCTGAAGAAGACACAACAAACACACAAGTCCAGTTAAACATGTTACCCAATGAATGAAAAAACCCTGACATGGCTACACCAAAATCGTCACAATAACTTATTTTGATATGGATGTCCACTTCTTCTGACCCAACTGAAGTTAAAGGGATAGTTCACCCAAAAATAAAAATTAAAAATTGCTCTACATGTTCCAAACCTGTCAATTTCTTTTTTGTTTGATCAACACAAAATAAGATATTTGAAGAATTTTGGTAACCAAGATGTTGATGGTCCCTATTGACATCCATAGTAGAAAAGCCAGTTGTGACCAGCAAAGGTTTAGTTACATAGGTTTTACACCAGTTAAAAAAAAAAAAACTCCTATTGAGGGTGAGCAAATGATGACTACATTTTTTTATTTTGGGGCAAATCATCCCTTTAAATTACTGTACAGATGTCACAAGATTTCTATTGCACAAATTAACATTCAAGGTTTAACATTCAGGACAGCAACATGATGTCACATTGATGTTGTACCCCATCATACCCCAATGGGGATGTTGGATTTTGTTTGGAAATGAAAATCGTGTTGATGTCACAACCCAACGTCAGGCCGATGTCAATGTCCGACGTCCAACCTAAAAATGAAGTCTAATCATGTTACACCTTGACGTTGTGTGGACGTTACTACTATAACATTTATCAGCTGTTAGATTTTGGTCACTTTCCCTAAAATCAATCAAATATCAAAGTAATTTGATGTTATTATTGGACATCAAATTAACGTTGTTCTTAGACACTGGCTAGACATTGAATTTTGGTCACATGACATCATGAACTAAATCTAACCTAATATTAATGTCTTATGATGTTGCATACCTGCTGGAAAAAGAGCACTCCAATTTTTTTTTAAACAGCAAATTTTACAACTCTCCTAGATAAATTTGATGATTTTTGAATCCATTTTTGATTTCCGGGTGTGGCAGGAGAACATTTAACTTAGCTTAGTATAAATCATTGAATAGGATTAGACCATTAGCATCTCACTCAAAAATTAGCAAAGTATATGGATGATGTTTATATTTTAAGCTAGATTCCTCTGTGGTTGCATTGTGTACTAACATTTACAGAAAAAGAAAAGTTGCTTTTTTCTAGGCTGCACTGAAAAAATTATTCAAAGAAGATTTCTTGGATTTACTAAACAAATGTAGTAAACAATTTCGTTGGGCTGAATTTAAACAAAAAAATAAAGTTGAACATTGTTAAATTTAATTTGTTTGTTTACATTCAACTCATATAAAGTTTTGCAGACATCATTTTTTTCTGTGTGATATGGCTAGTCATATACTCTCATTCTGGTGTTTACTGCAGTATCATGGCAAAATATTTCAAGAAGTTTACATATACCCAGTGCCTGAAAATACCCCCCAGCTAGGTTACTTCCAACGTTTCACTAGTTGGAACTAGTTGCAGATAATATCATTGGCAGCAAAGCTCCTAGATCATTATGCTGGAATAAGAGTATACATAGTTCCTAGACATATTGGCCTTTACAAAAGCAACATTTCATTTTCCATCAATCTTAACTCTTCACTCATTTTCAGGAAAGATGCTAATGGTCTAATCCATGGGTCTCAAACTCAATTCCTGGAGGGTCACATCTTTGCACAGTTTTGACCCAACCCTAATCAAACACAGTTGATTCAAATAATCAAGGTGATCAAAATAGTCTTGAACACCTTGATTGTTTGCATAAACTGTGTTTGATTAGGGTTGGCTCAAAACTGTGCAGAGCTTCAGCCCTCCAAGAATTGAGTTTGAGACCTTTGCCAATTCAGTGTAATGGAATCTTCCACTTTGTCCAACTCTTGTTTATAATTGTATGTTCATGTATTAATTTACCATATTACATACCATTGGCTGTTCCCGCAGGGCATTCCTGTGTTGAATAACTAATCTGGCCGACTGCAGTAACTGGAAAGGTCAAATTGTCAAGTGTTTGCTCTGGACACTTATTACCTGCAATAATATTGATTTCAAAACTCAAGTCATGTTATCCAAGACACAAACATTCCTTAAGAAAACTCCTCTAAACTGTGAAAACAAAAAAATGCTTGTAGAGTTTTTGTCTTGTTTCTAGTCCAAATATCCTTTTTTTTTTAATCAAGCTTTTTTTGACAAGTAAAAACATTGTTTTGTCAAACATAGGTTAATTCTGAAAACGTAGCCCTATATAATCGCAAATTATGTAGCCAGAAGTATGGCTGCATTTCGTCTTTAAAACAAATGCTACGGGGCAGTATGACGTCGTTCCTTTTCGTGCTTACCAGCTGAATGCTTACCTACGTATGGATGGCTTTCCCACTGTTACCAGTTTGTCAGAAAGGAGTTGACTACAACGTTAGGGTTCGAGTCCAGTAAGGAACGTTCCAGAAAGTTGGTAAGACAAAAACAGAATCCAAAAAGATAAAATGAACAAGTAAATAACAGGGTGAGAATGTGGTAAAATCTGAAAATGTGGTAAAAATAAGGCGAGGGCTTTTCTTTTTTTGGATTGCTGGATTGTCTTTGGGTTTAGTGAAGTGGGTGGGCGGGTCAATGTAGGCTTTTGAAAAGACTATTGGTTTAGGAAAGGAGGAGGGTGGGTCAGTTGATCAGTCAGTAAGTCAGACAGCGGCCTCTGGTGGATTTTCATAAAAGCAGGTACGAATAGCACTCGTAATGGAAAATTGAGATCTCAAAAAGTATACACAGCGGCCTCTAGTGGATTCAAAAACTGCAAAAAAAATAAAATAAATTGTAGTTCCTGGACGTATTTGGCACTCTCCAGAAATGTATAGAGGTACATTTTCAGAATGAACCTGGGTTGGTTTTGTCAAAATAATCTGCCAGTGAGGCAAGTAAAATAATCTTGTTTTCAATTTGAAGTAAGATTAATTTTTAACACCATTGGCAGATTATTTTGTTTGTTTTAATAAATAATCATTTAATTTAGACTTTTATTTTTTTAAACAAAACAATATGTTTTACTTGTCTAGAACAGCACCTTGGTTTAAGAATATTTAGATATTTGGACTAGAAACAAGACAAAAACTCTTAAGTAAGAAATATTTTTGCAATGAAATCCTTACCTGTAGGTTGAGGACTGGTTGAATGCTGGTTAGGGTTGATAGTTGATGTTGATGAAGTGGTCGAAATGGTAGTTGGGGTTGAACTGGTGGTCAGTATTGTGGTAACAGGGGTGGCAGATAAGGTAGAAGTGGTAGTAAGGGTGGGAGTAGTTAAAGTACTAGAGGTGGTAGGCGTGGTAGTGAATAAAGTACTTGTAGTAGAAGGGGTGGTGGTGAATAAAGTACTATTAGTAGAAGAGGTGGTAGTGGATAAAATACTAGTAGTAGTAGGGGTGGTAGTGGATAAAGCACTAGAAGTTGTAGTAGGGGTGGTAGTGGATAAAGTACTAGTAGTAGAAGCGGTGGTAGTGGATAAAGCGTTAACGGTGGTAGAGGTGCTAGAAAGTGTAGTAGTTAGGGTGGTAGTAGAAGAGTTGCTAGAACTGGCAGTAGTAGCAGCAGTAGTCACAGTATTATATGTGATGTTCCAAAAAGGGTAAGTAGTAGAAATCTGTGCTGTAGTATTACTTAAAAAAGCTGTTTAAAAAGAAATAAATTCAGTTTGGTAAAGTAAGATTGCTTGTAATGTTCTTTATACCATATTTGCTGTTAGTTTACATCCTTACGCTAATAGGGGGCACCTTGATGTCAAAACAACAAATTGACCAGTGTGGGGTTAAAAGACAATATATTACAATGTTAAGCCTATATAAAATAAAAAAAAAAATTTATAAAATGCAAAAATAACATAACCCATAGGTTCACATCACTTTCCTTAAAAAGTAGTTAACAGTGTAAAAAATGCTGGGTTTCACATAAATCCTCCATTTTGTCCATACAAATCCATTAGGTTAACATAATTGTTTTTACAAATTTAAGTGGGTTGAACAGAAAACAATTAAGTTGTCCCCAAAACAACCCAAGAACTCTGTTTATTTGGTTCATTTTAAATAAGCAGCAAAGACATTTAGCTGCTTTTTTTAAGTGACTTTAGATTGTAATATATTACTTTTTCCCCAACACTAAAATTTACTTCATGCATGGCATCAAAAAACACATCAAAAATTGTAATGAATTTGATTTCAAACCTTGATGTCGGTTTGACAACCAAAATAATAAAAATCTACAAATTTGCCCTGGATTTTTTTATCCTTATGATGCATGCAAAGTACCTTGATGTAAAAATATCAAATTGATATAACATTGGCATAAAAAAATAAATTACAGTAGTCTTGTACTGTAGAGGTTTGTTTTTACGATTTTTGACAGTCCAGTAATTGATGTGTGACGTGTTTTTGACGCCAATGTTAGATGTCAATTTGATGTTGTTTTGACATGAATGGAGTGTATACATGCAAAACAAATTAATACCAATGGTTCTTAGTGAATATTGAGGTTCTACAAAGCAAAATGATCAGAAAGTGAACTAAATCATTGTGAATACACTGTTTGCAGAGGCTGTTGAGTAAAATGTTAATACATTAAAAAAAAAAGATTTTTACTGCTTGTTCAAACAACTTATTTGAAATGAACTGAATCAACACATTTCCCAGTGTTCGTTGTGGCTGGAAAGGCATCCGCTACGTAAAACCTATGCTAGATAAGTTGGTGGTCCATTTTGCTGTGGCAACCCCTGATTAATAAAGGGACTAAGCCAGAAAGAAAATGAATGAATGGATGCATGAATCAACACAATTCCTCCAGTTTTTTTTGGAGACAACGTAATTGTTTTATGTTCAATCCACTTAAATTTGTCTAAACAATTACGTTAATTTAATCGATTTGTGTTGGGACAACATGAAGGTATTGTGTGGAACCCAGCACTTTTTACGGTGTATGTTTGATTCTATAAAAGTCTGTCACATTTCTTCAAATATTCAAATCATTTAGATCAATTTTTTTATTCAATATAGCTTTATATATAGATGGGTTTTTCTTTTATATGTGTGCATTGTTACATTTGTGTCAATGTCAGAAACAAAAGCTAGAATGTTCTACAATAAATACACCATATTTTATTCATTTAATATTTGGGGGCTGAAAAAGGAAGGCCACTGTATCTGTAAAGTTTTTTTTTTTTAAATCACCACATAACATGTATTATTATGAAAGATAATCTGTAATGTTACAAAAACAAATCCCTTACCTGATAGAAATATGAGCATCAGCACTGAGTGATCCATCATCATCCTCTTAATGATCCACATCTGCGCCTCAAACATTGTTCGCTTCTGACTTTTGTAGTCGGAACTCAGATGTTTGACATGATATTTGCATTTTCGGGAGGAAAGCTTATGGACATGGTACAGTATTTGTGGTATTGGGAATGTTTTGCAAAAACCAAAAGGACAAAAAACGTGCAGGGTCAGACAGGTTTGTAGAATTGTTTTTGCTGAGCTCTTATACTGTATGCGAGTTAATGATAAATTTCTGCTAATTCTATTATTATTTTTTTTTTTACATTGACAAAGCAATAGGCTAGTGTTGAAAAGCAATATATATCCTTTAAATATCATCCATTATTCCACCTCAGATATAAACAAATATTTATTTGGATAAACAATCAAGTCCATGTTTCGTATATGAGGTGAGTAAATGATTTTAAATTTCAGTGGTTTAGCCTTTGAATCAATCTCAGTCAATAAGTAAACACATTACCCGACAACGTCAAATTTGTATACACATCATAACATCCCTTTACATAAGAATAATTTGCTGTAATAATCCTGAAAAGATTCAAAGCAGGACAGAAAACAAGCAAGCACAATCACGATACGACGTCAGTGCCAAACAAACCATTTTGACATGTAAATAAAGACTTCATTGTGTGAAAGAGTGGCGTATGTCACGCATTTAAAGATAAATTACCTTTTTTCTCAACTTCATTTTGTTATTCAAAGTCACCATTGTATTGGATGCAAATTATGCTACTGGCATTCACTCGTTTCAGATACGCCATGCAACAGGCAAATTAACGGCTCATCTGTGGACAAGCAAAAACCTGAAATGTAGACCCACTAGAAAAAATACATAGTATACTGCAAGATTTACTACAATAAAATGTAGTATTTACTATTACCGAAGCACAATGGTAAATTGATAAACTGTAGTAATCATTTTAGGCCTATAGCCTACATTTTTACAAATTACTAGAAGGCTGCACTGTATTATATTATAGTATTCAGTTTTTTATACGTCCACTTTGCTAATGTATAAGCCATACTATAGAAAACTGTAGTGAACTAAAATTTGGAAAGAGTTGCTTTATGGAAAAGCAGAGTGTGCAATGTAGTAAAATATATCTTACACTGTAAAAAAATGCAGGGTTCCAAACAGTTCATTCATGTTGTCTCAACACAAATCGATTAAGTTAACTTAACACTTTTAACAAATTTATGTGGATTAAACATACAAAAAATAAGTTGTCCCAATGAAATCTCAAGAATTGTGTTGCTTCAGCTCCTTTTAATTAAGTAGTTTGAACAAGTATAAAACATAGTTTTTTGAGTGTAGCAAACACTCAGGGCAAATCTGAGTTTCTTTTAGCCATGAAAATGAAATATCAAATACACCAAAACATGGCTTTGATTGATAAGCAAAACAAGCTTATGAAGTCTAAAATTCCAATGAATACCACGTTTTAATATTTTTACTTATCCCACATAAAAAAAATTCTATAGTAATCTATAGTAATTTATAGTAAAAAGTGTTTTTGAACCATCCTATAGTAAAGTACTCGAGTTAGTCTGTTGTTGTCCTATAGTTACTATGGTAATACAATAACCCAATACTTCAAGTTTATTTAGATTATATATATATATATATATATATATATATCTCGCGTGGGTTTCCTCCGGGTGCTCCGGTTTTTCAAGGCAAGGCAAGGTAGGTTTATTTATATAGCACATTTCATACACAGTGGCAATTCAAAGTGCTTTACATAAACAAGAATAAAAAGACAAGTATAAAAAAATGTAAAAAGCAAATAATAAGAATGATTAAAAACAGATAAAAATGTGTTAAAATGGGTTATAAAAGAATAAAAAGAAAAGAACAATAGTGTGATCTGTCGGACGTAGCACAGTGCTCATTCAGTAAAGGCACAGCTAAACAGATGTGTTTTCAGTCTGGATTTGAATGCACCTAATGTTGGAGCACATCTGATCATTTCTGGAAGCTGATTCCAGCAGCGAGGGGCGTAGTAGCTGAAAGCCGATTCACCCTGCTTTGGGTGACTGAACTCTTGGAATTTCTAGTTTATATTCTCCCACGGTCCAAAACATGCGGTACAGGTAAATTGGGTAGGCTAAATTGTCTGTAGTGAATGAGTGTGAATGAGTGTGTATGCTTCCCACAGATGGGTTGCAGCTGGAAGGGCATCCGCTGCGTAAAAACATGCTGGATAAGTTGGCGGTTCATTCCACTGTAGCGACCCCAGATTAATAAAGGGACTAAGTCAAAAAGAAAATGAATGAAT
>CAIGQZ010001834.1:174563-189768 GCA_903798205.1 Danio tinwini | reverse complement strand
ATATATATATATATATATATATATATATATACACACAAACACACACACACACATACAGTGCTTAGCATACAGGGAGTGCAGAATTATTAAGCAAATGAGTATTTTGACTACATCATCCTCTTTATGCATGTTGTCTTTCTCCAAGCTGTATAGGCTCGAAAGCCTACTACCAATTAAGCATATTAGGTGATGTGCATCTCTGTAATGAAAAGGGGTGTGGTCTAATGACATCAACACCCTATATCAGGTGTGCATAATTATTAGGCAACTTCCTTTCCTTTGGCAAAATGGGTCAAAAGCAAGACTTGACAGGCTCTGAAAAGTCAAAAACAATGAGATATCTTGATCATCAAAGAATCAAGCGTTTCATTCAAAATAGTCAACAGGGTCGCAAGAAGCGTGTGGAAAAACCAAGGAGCAAAATAACTGCCCATGAACTGAGAAAAGTCAAGCGTGCAGCTGCCAAGATGCCACTTGCCACCAGTTTGCCATATTTCAGAGCTGCAACATCACTGGAGTGCCCAAAAGCACAAAGTGTGCAATATTCAGAGACATGGTCAAGGTAAGAAAGGCTGAAAAACAACCACCACTGAACAAGACACACAAGCTGAAATGACAAGACTGGGCCAAGAAATATCTTAAGACTAATTTTTCTAAGGTTTTATGGACTGATGAAATGAGAGTGAGTCTTGATTGGCCAGATGGATGGGCCCGTGGCTGGATCGGTAAAGGGCAGAGAGCTCCAGTCCGACTCAGACGCCAGCAAGGTGTAGGTGAAGTACTGGTTTGGGCTGGTATCATCAAAGATGAGCTTGTGGGGCCTTTTCGGGTTGAGGATGGAGTCAAGCTCAACTCCCAGTCCTACTGCCAGTTTCTGGAAGACACCTTCTTCAAGCAGTGGTACAGGAAGAAGTCTGCATCCTTCAAGAAAAACATGATTTTCATGCAGGACAATGCTCCATCACACGCGACAAGTACTCCACAGCGTGGCTGGCAAGAAAGGGAATAAAAGAAGAAAAACTAATGACATGGCCTCCTTGTTCACCTGATCTGAACCCCATAGAGAACCTGTGGTCCATCATCAAATGTGAGATTTACAAGGAGGGAAAACAGTACACCTCTCTGAACAGTGTCTGGGAGGCTGTGGTTGCTGCTGCACGCAATGTTGATGGTGAACAGATTAAAACACTGACAGAATCCATAAATGGCAGGCTTTTGAGTGTCCTTGCAAAGAAAGTTGGCTATATTGGTCACTGATTTGTTTTTGTTTTGTTTTTGAATGTCAGAAATGTATATTTGTGAATGTTGAAATGTTATATTGGTTTCACTGGTAAAAATAAATAATTAAAATGGGTATATATTTGTTTTTTGTTAAGTTGCCTAATAATTATGCACAGTAATAGTCACCTTCACGCACAGATATCCTCCTAAAATAGCTAAAACTAAAAACAAACTAAAAACTACTTCTAAAAATATTCAGCTTTGATATTAATGAGTTTTTTGGGTTCATTGAGAACATGGTTGTTGTTCAATAATAAAATTAATCCTCAAAAATACAACTTGCCTAATAATTTTGCACTCCATGTAATTGAGCACACACCATTTTGAAAATGAATATTTCTATCCATTTCTCAGTGAATATAGGCAATGTTTTTGGTGCATTTAAACAAAACAGATTTATTAAACAGATATATTTATTAAAATAATATTTTAGTCACCAAACATATTTAGAAAGTGAAAGATAACAATTGAATTCAAGTAAAATATTGCAAATAAAATTTCAACCTACAAACTAAATAAAAAAACAAATCTTTTTTAAATTTGTATTTAATATTTTTCTATAACATATAAAATTGTGTACTAGTTTTTGAAGCATTATTGTAGGTTATTTTGTTAGATAAGCTCCAGATTTGGCTTCAGTACTGACTAATCTAATGTATATGCACAAAAATAATATTGTATAGTTTCCTATTAAAAATATGAATTTAAAAGATAGATTTGTAAGTTATATATAATACACCACTGCTGTAGTATTCATTAAATGTTGTAAATACTGTATAATACACTTACAATATGGTTCAAAAACACCATAGTATTATAATTACACTATTTACTTTAAATTACTATATTTTTTTATGTGGGTGTAGTTACACCAAAAACAAAAAAAAAGTTGCTCATACAGTACAATAATTGCAGAACATAAACTATAATAATTAATGATTTGTTTAATTTACTATAGAGTAGTTACTATTACACATGTAGTTGTAATGAAGTATATATGCACACTGACTTTTAATTTGAGTCAGCCAGCCCCAGGGCTTCCGGTTACTTGTCATCCCATACAAAATCGCCATGTTTAAGATCTGATTAGAAAAACAGCGATCTTCACTGCCTGGCTGAGATATGATATAAAGTGGGTATCAGACCAAACAAGAAGCATTGCATTAAATTATATTTTTTCCTGCCATGTCTTTGAAATATGGTAATTAATTTTACCCCAGTATTTTCAATGGAATTTCTGCAGCACGTGCATTTAGATGGTCTTTCATCTCTTTTTAAGCTTTAGCAACCAAATTGATGCTTAGGTCTATTTAACTGATTATATTTGAATTACGTTACAAAATCGATGCTGTAAAAGGAACCTTACGAAATTGAAAATAGTCACAAAGTTCATCCTTAGCTGAAAAACACTAGCAGTGTATATAGTCCATTACTACATCACATTACCACCTCATATTTACTGGTTTACTAGATTAGATTTTCTTTTATTAGATTGAAAAACACTACAGTAGGCCCATTTGCCATAGGAAATATACTACATTCTATAGTAAATTTACTGTAAAATATTAGTTTTTTTCATATGGGTAAAGCTATCATGAAAACAATTGTTTATGGTACTATGAATAATTTGTAGTTTATATACAGATGTGTACATTTAAAACACTTGACTTATTATTTGAACATTTTCGGCAAGGTTTTTATGCCAGCAATGTCAGCTTTCCTCTACATCGTACTACATTTTACAAATGAGGCCTTTTTTAACTAAAGGGTGCAAGTTTTTCACGGTTAATTGATATTTTTGTTTTATATATATTACATGATTTATATAGTTTATTAGCTTTATGGTAAGCTAATTCAAACAGCTTGTAAAAACAAAACAAACAAAAAACACTGAACTAAGATGCTAACACAATTTTGTTAACATTCTTTGTTGACAGTGTATTTTTGGAGTGAAGACAAAAACGTGTTGCTCAAGAACTAAAACGAGAAAAGTATACAGCTAAACAGTGCAAAGGTTAAACACGCTAATCTTTGTAAGCTAATAAAGCTAATTTAGAACCCGTGCATCCATAAGAGTGATGGCGATGCACACTTACCTTTTTCTAAAAGAGGGAGACCTAGAAAAATAGTCATCCATATTAGGGCTGCACAATATATCGTTTCAGCATCGATATCATAATGTAATCATTGCGAGTAAGTAATGTTGAATCTGAATTCTAATTGATCTTTTTGCAAGTGTTTTTTGAGGCCTGTCACTGTGTAAAAGTTTTAAAAGCATTCAGGCGTAAGAAAATGTACCGTTTGTAACGTAAAAAAATTAATAATGATTAATTTTTTGGAATTGTTTATAAAACGAAGACAATGCAGTATTATTTTACTTCTGATTATTCAATTACTGTATACCTGAATACATTTTCACTCTTCAGAATACAATAAAATGTTATTTATGTAATTAGCATATTTTTCATTACTGAATTTGTTTGTAGGTTGTTTATTATATTTTATGCCCTACCCTACAGAATCATTGTTAATCAATCTAAAATTATAGATTCTTTACAAACATTTATTCAACGTATCTAGTAAAATTGTATTCATATAACAATATATGATCGCAAAATAAAATTAAAAATACCAAAATGTGTAATTTTCCAAATATTGTGCAGCCCTAATCCATATGCAAACATTTAAACCTACTATGGGTAATACAATTATTCATAAAATTATCCAGAATAATTTCAAAACTGTGAAAGAAGACACAAATTATGATTCTGCTTGGCACATTTGAAAATTTACTACATTAAATCACATATTTTATTTGTATTTTTTTTATTAAGAATGTATATGCAGCTGTAAGTCAAAGCCTCTTATAAATGGTTTTGCATAATGAAACCCTTAACTAGCCACCTTTAGTTAAATATATTTAATTAAATAATATTTCTATGAATAATACCCTTGGGTTGTTTGATTTGGAGAAAGAAAATGATTCATTTATTGGAGAATGTAAAAATAAAAGACATGGCAATATTCATACACATGCAGGAAAAATAAAATACAGGTTTTTCAATTAATTTCAATGACCAATAATTCTCCTACTGTATATCATAACATATTTCAGTAACACTTTACAATAAGATTGTATTAGTTAGTGTTAGTTAATGCTTTAAGTTACATGAACAAACTATTTCAATGTGACAATGCCATTGGCCCATGAACACTTCCTGCTTGGTCATATAACCATAACAAGAAACAATTCAATCAAATCTTAAAATAATAACAACTATCATAATATTATTTATCAATATGTGGCTCTTTTTGTATTCTCAGAAGCTATGGAAATTAAAAATGTTAAACAAAATAGAATAGGACCAATGTTATTGTTTACATCCCTCAAAATGGTCTATTACAGTATTTAATCTTTGGTAACGTTAGTTCATGTTAACGCACAGTGCTTTAACTAATGTTAACAAGCACAAATTTTGATGGCATTTTATTTATTTATTTTAATTTTAATAATGCATTAGTAAACACTGAGCTATAATTAATAAATGCTGTACAAATAATGTTCATTCTTAGTTTTACTGAGTTCAAACCATATTGTAAAGTGACCCATATTTCTTCTCATTATTATTTTTAAATATTATTTAGCATTTAGATCTGTTACATCACTGCAATCATAAGTTTGTCTGTGAATTTAAACAAGAATATTTCAAAATTGTCAAAGATTACATTTTTATTGGCATTTTATTGTTAGAAAATTACCGGGGAGAGCAGAAAATATTAAACTATATAATTAAACGAATAACTGTGGATTATCTGAGTTTGATTAATAAGACATGAGGTATGCAAAGACAATGTGGTGGGAACAGACAGAGATTACAAAGCCAGCAGTTCAAACCTAAGCAGAAACGGACATCAGTGACGTCTTGATCTGGGCTGAGAGCCAGTGGATAAAAAGCTTGACAGACACCGAACATCCCGGTTTAACAAATCTGATCTCCTCTTAGGCTCAAAATTAAGTTAATCATAACAATTATTTGATCGCAGAACCCTCAGGAAACGTATGAATGACACAAACAAGTATTCACACTCAACATTATCTTCCAAAAGTCACTTATTTCTTCTTTTTATCTTGTGTGTTGGTGAACCAGGCATCCAGCAGCTTTTTACTGTAGTAGATCTGCCAGCCGTGTACCTGAACTGCAATAATCAAGACTAAGTACATTATAGACACAGCAGAGAAGCCAAAGATGAACCTATAAGCTTTGCCGTGGCGGTAAAGCTGCTGAGCCACAGGGAACATCTCCATTCCTCCGTAAAGAATAGGACCGACACAGAAAAGCCCGCCACTGATCATTGAGATGACCAGATAGCTGATGTTGTTTTTCGGCAAAGCCATGAAACTGAAGACAGTAGGTATGATGCTCAGGAGATATGTGTATTCCCATTGGTATGGAGAGGCCACTACTTTATGGGATACCAGGTTGAGTTGGCTGACAAGCACCTGTGCCGCGACAAGAAACCAGACCACTGCATGAGCGATGTTCAATTTCTTGATCTCAGACTTCAGGGCCACACTGTAGAGATTGAGAAGGGTCAGTTCAACAGGACCAGGCCAACTCTGTAACTTAATGCTGTAATAGTCTGCAATTTCCAAGTAGTTTTAATGGGAAAGTTCACCTAAACTTTGAAACATTTATTCTATTATGGGGTTTTACACCTTTACAAGTTTCTTTCTGCTGTTAAACACAAAAATAAGGTATTTTGAAGAATGTTGGTGGCAATACTAAGACTATGGAAGTCAATGGGTGTTAGCCATGAGCATTTTTCTAAATATTTTCCTGGTTACA
This sequence comes from Danio tinwini, assembly GCA_903798205.1. Classification (NCBI taxonomy): domain Eukaryota; kingdom Metazoa; phylum Chordata; class Actinopteri; order Cypriniformes; family Danionidae; genus Danio; species Danio tinwini. The sequence continues at coordinate 183,640 of CAIGQZ010001834.1, read as the reverse complement.
CTTTATTTCAGGTCACAATTCATAGTATTAGCGAAGACTATACAAAACACAAGACATGTTACTTGTATAGTTTTGAATGGGGTCAAGTGTAATGGCCAATGTGTCGAATGAAGCCCTGCCTTCTAGTACAGGAACCAATCATCAATCGCTATAGACTGGCGATTCTCTGGCGGAGGGTCTCAGACCAGACATGAGTTTCTACGAATTTTGTGTGATTGGAACATTTAGAAATGAAACTAAAGAGACAGTTGTGGTCTAATTTTCCTTATATGAAATTTAATCATAAGCTTGGCAAGCAATTTTGGAGAATGTGATGTTTTCCCATTCAAATGAATCCCCGAAAGGCAGTATCAAAGATGGCCGCTGAGTATAATGACTTGCCATATATAGTATAATCTTATTCTGCATCGCTTATCCTACCCAATACCTAAACATAACGTCTGCCTTACTATTAAATAGCTAATTGGTATTTTAATAAGCTAGTGGTTTTAAGTATTGGTTTGCTAATACCAAAGTTCTTTTAACTACTAATGAACAGTTAATACCTTAAACATAGGCAGGAAATAAGGCAGTAATTAATAGCATGAATTGTGGCCTAAACTAAAAGTGCTATCATTGTCTTTTGTGTTCAACAGAAGAAAGGAACTCAAATAGGTTATGAACATGTAAAGGAAGAGTAAATGATGAAAGAATTGTTGCAAAACATTTTGAGCTTCGAACATCAAAAAAAGTGTATATATATATATTATTGTTATTATTTTTTTATGCAAAAGTGATGTTTTTTTGAAGGAAGATTAAAACCTGTAACCATTGACTTCCACTGCTGGTTACAGGTTAGGGTTTCTTCAAAATGCCTTCAGAAAAAAGAATGTTTGGAACCACCTGACAATGAGTAAACACGGAGTAAAATGATTTTTTTTTTGTTTTTTTTTTTATTGAACTTGCACTTAAAATGTTTTTTTTTTTTCATTTTAATAAAAACTAAAAATATTTGAATATAGTTTTACGATTTTTTGAATTTTCCTGAACATATTTACATATTGTGTTCTCAAAGTCATGGATCAGAAAACTTGTTTTGAGAATTTATATTATAAAACATAACATAAAATAGTAGTTTAAACCAACGTCTGATTTCTAAACCATAATCTGCCTTTGAAACAAACAAAGATTTTACATTTATCTTGAAAACTATTGATTAAACAATTACTGTGAATGACCATATCTCGAGAAATGTAGTAAAATATTAAAAGATATTTGTATTATTCATATTTCATTACATTAATCCCAAATTAGGACATTTTTACCTCATCTGATAGTGTGACGCGACGCGCTCGCGGTGCTGGTAGTCGCTGCCGTCTGTTCCTGTAGCCCGCGGTCCTGCTCGTGATGCCATGGCAACCCACCTCCGTCGACAACCTGAGGTAAAAGTAAACTTAACATTTACCTTCTTCAATGTTATAGTCTTTGAGGCACCGTTAAGGTTTAATAAAAGCACATATAAGTATACAAAATTTGAGCCAACTTGTAACGTTAATTTATAAGCCATGGGAATACTCTAAATAGAAATGCGTTCTATTGATAAAGGCGTAATGTTTGGAGCTGACAGACTTCAACTGAGGTAAAGTTGGTTTTATATTCACACATTTAGACTTTAATATTATTATTTTTAAACATTCTAAATAGAGAAATCATATCAGCAGCCAGCCAATGACTATCAAAGTACAACATTGTCACAGTCAATTAAATAATGTTGTTTTGAAGTCATACTTACTGCTATTACTGACCAAATATTCAAAGTAGCATGCTAAACAATATACTCTGTCACAAGTTGTCCCTGAACGAATGTGTAAATGGGTTCTCACGAAACCACTAAAACATGGCACTTAAGATTTTAAATATAAAACTTGGTAATTTGTTAATACAAAAAACATCATAACAAAGACAACACCATTCTCTATGAAGCACAATGTGTAATTTCAACATAATTTACTTATTTTTAATCATTTTACGGCATTTTCTACTGAAATTCTCATTACTGAAACGTGTCCATGTGTGTTTGATGGTGTGTTATGTTGTAATTTAAAAAACATTAGCATAAAAATTGTAGAATAAAAACAACTGAATTGTTCTAATAGATTATCTTACATGACAGAACAAATAATTTACAGAATATTCATGTATAATGATAATGAGAAAAAACAGAATAACGAAGTGTCCGTGTCGGATGTTCTCATCTTCCGCAACCATTTTAAAGTAGTTTAAACACACATAAAGAGTTTAAATATGGTTTAATTTTGTATAAAGAAGCACATGGGCCAGTTGTTTCAAGATGGCTACCAGGAAAGAAGATCTTTTATATTTATCATCCAGTTTAAAGGGCACATAGGTTACCACTTTTTCCAGATTTAATATAAGTCTTTTGTGTCTCCAGAATGTGTCTGTAAAGTTTAATCTCAAAACACCCATCAGATTTTTTATTATACCTGTCATAAGTTCCTTTTTTGTAGCATTTAGCAGAAGCTAGCTGTTTTTGTGTACTGCGCCTTTAAGGCTAGTCCTTCACGCCCACCGTTTCCACGTGCCTGGCAGCGGCTCCCTCGGCTGCGTCAGACAACAAACACAAAGGAATAAGATCTCACATAACGTTTGTGAGGAAAAACAACAATAACTTTACCAATGAGTATTTGATGCATGTTGTGGAGTTGCAGGATGAGTCACACACAATGTTGTTACAAAGTTCACGCATATACACACACACACACACACACACACACACACACACACAGGCGCACAGACAGCGCGCGTTTAGCTTTGCACTGTTTTTACACGCAAATGTGACAGGATACAGGTTAATATCCACTGCTGTATGGATATCTGTTGTTAATGTACAAAATAAACCTGATTTAACGTCCACAAACCATGCTTGAAGCGTCTTTTATGATTGTTCTGACACGTGGCTGTGTTGATGAAGTAAATCACTGTAATTCATTACACACATGCACTGTTTTAATATATTTTAAACTTGTAAAACTCACTCTTGATCACATTTGATGATAATAGATGATCCTAGCAAACTGAACAGACCTTTTATTTATGGTTGCTTAGTTTGCTCACGTCCTGGTCTTGTCTGTTTGATATGATTACACACGTTATTACAGAGTTACGGTGTAACTCCTACGTCAAGTTGCGGTCGGTCTGAAAACCGCTCCAATTGGTCCACCGTTTTTATGTTGTTAAATTGAAAAAAAAAGGACTGGGTGTGTTTATATCACCCCAATATGACGGTCTATACACCATACATACACATATGTCTGTCCAAACAGCTTGAAAAGTAGATTTTTCACCATAGGTGCCCTTTAATGTAAAATTTTCTCCTGTCAAAATGGTTAAATGACTTTTTGATTATCATTACAGAAACAGGTAGTTTTCTACATTTACATAATTGTTAGATTTGCAAATTTTTATGAAAACAAACTTTTTTAAAGTCTTAATTATATGCACTGAGATTTTTTTCCTAATTCATTATAGCTTCCCTATTATTAGCAAAACCTATTGAGGCACCTCATTCTCCTCAACTCTTTTCTTACACTGTATACCGCAACCATTTAAGGACAGTTGCGGTAGAGAGAACATCCGTTTCAGGAATGAGAATTTAAGTAAATTGCATACTACATACAAATAACTCTTTTAAATTTAATGTTAATTTAAAAATTTACTATCTGTTTATATTTTGCCTTGATTTGTTTTATTTTAGACAGTCAGCAAGTGAAAAAAGAAAATCTTTAGCAAAAGCTAGGTTGGGAAAAATTGTACAGCAACCCAGAACTACTTGAGGAGTACAGAAAGAAGGAAAGAGAGAGGTTAGATTTAGAGATGGCATAGCACACACATAACACGCACATAACACACACACAGAGAGAGAGAGAGAGAGAGAGAGAGAGAGAGAGAGAGAGAGAGAGAGAGAGAAAGAGAGAGAGAGAGAGAGAAAATAACCATTAAGTCAAATATGAACATTTAGAAAATATTTTATTTGCAAAAATAAAAATTCACCATGATTCTGAAAAAAGTGCATGCGTGTAAAAGGGTGACACTAAAGGCTGATTTATACTTCTGCGTCAAGCGCACCTGTATGCTACGGCGCAGCCTACGCATGGACGCAAAGCCCCTCACCGGGGCTGTCGGCGACATTGACGCGCACCTCTCAAAAAATGTAAATGCATGGCTACGCACGAGGCTTGCGCCGTGGGTCACGCTGATCACTTGACGCAGAAGTATAAACCAGGCTTAAGTGGAAAACACAAACACAATGCATCATACAAAATGTTAAGCCTTTTGTGTAGTCTCTTTATAGCCATATGTAGTTTTTACAGTAATCAAAATACCAAAATTTACACTTCAAATCACTGTCAAACAACAAATATCGAAACATTGTTAAGAAGTATTTTAGCTTGTCTAGAAAGGAATTCACAAGCAGCATTGTAAAGATCGTAATACAAGAACCTAGTGTTTAAACCATGTAATTGCATGTATTTTTTATGACCTGAGGGTGCTAATCTGCCTTTTGTTTTTAAATGGCAGTCTCTATTTTACCTGGAAATACCAAGTGTATCTGTCTGTGGACTGCAAGACAGGGGTATAACATGAAGGTGTGTAACTTGTAGTAAGTTAGAGAGGCGTAAGTTGCAGTTACGGAGATCCCATTAAACCATGTGAGATATCACAACGAGATGGAGTTTTCTCCAAATGTATCCACAACCAATTATTTTGATATATTATTATATTCATTCATTTAGCAACTCGCTGACTTCTTTGAGCTCATCAAGTATGAAAGCCTCTGCAGCTGTACATTAATAAAGATGGTGGTTGGATTTAAGGTTGTACTGTAGTAGGTATAGGCATTAATAACTGTGATGGTTGGGTTTAGGTGTGGAGTAGGTGTGGATGTTAATAACTGAAGAATACATTGCCATCTTGCCGACAACATAGTTTGACATGTGGGTCTCCATAACTTCAAGTAACGCCTCTACTACAAGTTATGCCCCTTTCATGCTATGCACCAGTCTTGCAGTTCAAAGACAGACCCTACTCGGAAATACAGCACTAATTTAAACATTATTAAAACTTTAAAATTGCAAAAATTAATTTTTTTTAATAGGGGAAATGTATGTTAATTAATGCATAATGACCCTCTCAAAATTCAAAATAATATAAATATTATATAAATTTGATTAAATTAGCTAAAAAAAAACAAAAAACAACAGTTGGTACTTTACTGTTGTTCATCCTTTTTGACCAGCTAAGGCCACAAGTTTAATCCCCAAATAAGGAATACCAGAGGGTTAAAGCTGTACTAGACACCACACCATCTAGCAGGGATGATGATTCATTTCAGCTTATCGAAGCAAGTGGAAATTATTCTTTGAAATATTTTTTTTTTGTTTTTAAAGCACTAAAAATAAAACAGATTTGAAATTCAATGTTGTTTTTTCTACATAAAATGTTTTTTTTTTTAATCTCATACATAGTATACCTAAAATCAATATTTAAATAATTACCCTATATTCTGCAACCTATTTATCATTACCGCAACCAATGTTCATTAAAGAGCCCCTATTTTGGGGTTTTGAAAATGACCTTCCATGTAGTGTGTAACACAGCTCTTAGTGAAGTGAAATATCCAGCTAAAGCTTAAATCTGAAAGAGGACAGTTTTTAAAACTATTGATTCATCTATAAAAGAGTCGACTCATAGTGGTTTAAATGAATCGTCTTCATAACGAATCTTCAGCTGTTTCAGCGTTACGTCGTCACGAAACATAATGGTTGCGTACGCAGACCTGGCAAAATTCAAACCTGCGGCCCCGCCCACTAACACAGCAGCAAGACGCTCATGAAGACGCTGTGTTTACCTGGATATTATTGGAAGTTTGAGGGAAAGGAGTCGTTCAGAAATCTGCACGCTTAGTTTCTGCCTCCATCTTGTAATGGACAGACGACACCAGGGGTGCAAGCAAAATAAGGACAAATTATTAGGTACACCGGCAGGCTGCTGAACGCTGGAAAAGGCTTGCGAATGGAGAGCGGGAGCCCGCAGAGATAGCTTGTCAGAGGACAGAGGATGCTACAACCTCCCGGCTAGGGATGTGATCGTTTAGAAAAGCAGAATACAGGTAAGCACTTAGAACATATAGCTGTTCAGGGACGAGGTGCCACAGCAATGATTGCAAATAGAAATGATCTACATGTTTTGTTACTAGTAACCGCGTGTACTGTATCAGGTTAACTCTTTATATTCTCATATCATGTCTAATGCAACGTTGTAAACGAGACGCATGATGCTTTGTTTACAAATTTAAATGCTTTCGTGAGTTTGTTCCACTGCCATTTGTTGTTGCTATGGCCACCGTTAGCTGATCCTGCACACTTGCAGCGGTCAAGGTTCAGAATAGTTTAGCTTTTGCTGCTGTGTGGATTAAAACTGAATGTGTGTTATACTTAACAATATGCAATATGCTTGTGTTTAACTGCACTGCTTTCGGTGCTGAGGTGTCTGAATAACACTGTTGAGAACCGGGTACTGTTTACTGTGGTGTTAGTAAGTTTACTTTGAAGCGTGTTTCGGGCGTCCGCTGCGATCGGATCTATACCAATGTTGGCGACCCGGGGGCTTGATAAACCATGCTGGGCATTTTACTGTCTCGTGCTGAACGCTGTCGACCAATCGCAACAGGCTGTCATCGGTCCAATTAGTGCAGATTAGCATCGTGCTAAGCAAGGGTTTGGGAACAAATGAATCGCTGAACGATTCATATGGGAGTTGCTGGGATAATTAGGTAAAAATAAATGCATATTTTAAGACCATGAACGTGTTTTTTGACCTTGCATACATATCAGTATGTTGTTGGAGACCCATAAAACCAAAATATGACCCTTTTCAATGTGTAATAAGGGCTCTTTAAGTGTTATTTATTTTTAATCGTTTGCTTTTCAATGCATGTGCATAATCTACAAGTTATGTCTTTTCAGGTTAGCCACATCATTTTGAAAATACATCAGGTTTAATCAAAAATATATATAAAAAAGGGGTTGTCAGTTGTGTAGTTGTGTTGTTTCGGTTATGACAAAAAAAAAAAAATAGAAAACCCTGTTAATTTAAAAATAAATGTTATGTCAAAATCCAAAGTAACTGTACATGATGGTTAATAATACCTTTTTAAAAATGTCAATGTGAATTTGCTTTTTTAACAGTTGATTTTTCAGACTGTTGCGGTAAGGAGATTTTTAATTTCCCTTATTTTTGAAATTATGCTCAAAAAGGTACTAAATAATATGTATATATTTTTAATTGATGTTGACAAACGCTCCAGACTTTGTTTCAAATATCTGCAAAAACAAAAAGGTAATTTAAACATTTTTTTTAAATTTGGTTTGAAAAATGTTAGTTTTCGTGAGAATCACCCAAATATAAAACCAGCTTTACCTTAGTGAGACTTCACTATATTTACTGACACCACCTTTATTTTTTCATAGAATGTGACTGTCATTAAGACATCACAAAAAAGTAATGTTATGCCACGACTTTACCTGCACGATTTCTGCTGCGATATTACTGAATTTGTGACATTTAAACAATTATAATTACTTGAAAAAAAACAATAGCAATAGCATTGCTTGCCGAATAGCAAGCAATGTTAACCAAACTTATAAGTAACATTACACTTCCGTACTCTTCATTTTTGTTAATATTTTATTGACTAAAGTTATATCAAAACTACACCAAACAAGATCGAAAGCCTTTTGAATTCGACAAACCTATTTACAAAATCTTTATAAATCTTTGCAGTACTAACGTTTTATGAGTCCACGACCTTGCTGTAAAACGTGTTACTATAAGCGCCCACCCATCCACACGTTTAACGATTTAATTCAAGACATTCATTCAATATTAATGCCGTTTTCATTCTAAAACAACGAATAATCAGATCACAACTTTTAGTCAATTCAACTTCTGCAGCTTTTGCTGACGCTTCCTTAACGTTACAGCTGAAGTAACAAAGTAATTAGAATAGGGCAGCATAGGTTGATTCAAAGTTACAATCAGATTTTCAAACACACAGGCGCGCATTTATATTTTAAATCTGCGAATAAAATTGAATTGTTATATTTAACTCCTACCTTATTTTGACATGAACCAGCAAACAACTCACGCAGACAGCAGAAACGTGAGCAAAAGTATCTCTTCTTCTATGCATGTGTTCGTCCTGACACACTATAACATCGCCCTCATTGGTGTGGAGCGAGAACGATTAATGAATAGGAAAATCTCCTTCTGCTTTAAAAAGGATTGATAAATAGAACTGGTTATTCAATTATGCAATACATTGATGACATTAGTAAAATAGTGTTAACTTGCTGCTGTCTTTGTTGGTCTGTTTGAGTGACTAGGAAGCACATTTGTTGTGTAGATTAATGGGTACACATACATGGTGCGAATTAGACATTGACGATCAGAGGGGGTAAAGTTACTTTGTGCAAAACAGTCAATCAAATGTATTTATTTAAATTACATCTATTTTATTAATTAAACATATTAAAGTTTTCAGTGTTTTGTGGGATATTTTGTGTATTCTGACCTACAGTATGCTCTGATTAGCTATTTTAGAGGATATAGGTCAAAATACAAACTATGCAGCTAATTTTACTTTACTTTTAGGCCATGCTGTATGTAGATACAAACACCTATTTTACAAGAAAAGTGTGCATTCACAATGGTATAATCCATTCTAGGGGTGGTCAAATGTTAATTTTTATCATCAATTATTTTAAGTAACCTTAGTATTTAAGATGCAGATTAGAACTATTTCTCACTATTTAGAGGGGTACATAATGTTATCTTAATATTAATACATATTGTTTTGAAGTCTTTCAGGGGAGATTACTTAGCATTAATTTCTGGAATAGTTATAACTATATGATATATGACTATAGTTGTATAAGTATTGTTGATGCTGCTTATAAAATTGTGTAATTTCTGGAAATCTCAGCAATGTCAATTAATAAAAAATAAAAAAATTATAT
>CAIGQZ010001834.1:139776-159563 GCA_903798205.1 Danio tinwini | reverse complement strand
ACTGCATCTCTGTTTAATGTTTATTGCCTTTTCTTTTCTTGTATTTAATTTTGTGTTGTCACTCGTCACTTTATGTACACTGAAAGCTTCTGTTGCCAAAACAAATTCCTTGTGTGTGTGAAGCACACTTGGCAATAAAACTGATTCTGATGTCTATTAATTAATCTACTGTGAAAAAAATACAAATGCAAAGCAAAGTGAGCTACCAGGCAAACTGGTCATATAAAAAAAATTGCCCATATGGAGATATATATTCAAGGCAAATATATTTGATTACAGATTATGGACATTGTTAAAGTGTTTTGTGGTATTTGTTTGGTGTGGTACTAAGAACTGCATAAGAAAAACTTATTTATTTTTTGATAATATAAACATCTTTAGTGTAAAAATAAACAAAAATTGTTGCTGTCATACTGCCTCTTATCCTCCATTTTACCTAGTACCTGTAGTCAATAATATCGAAGTACGTTTTTGTGGTTTCACAAAACTAGGCTGAATCACATATTCCTAATGTGTAATGTTGCATTCTACAATCTGCCATGCCTGTGTTCAGATGAGGGGGTAAAAACAGGACATAAAATAGTCTATTATTATGTTGTTTGTTGAAGTAAAATCTTGATAACATTATACTGTAAGTTAATATCTGAGAACAGCACAAAATAATAATTAAAAGGCAGCTCATGACCCTCTTGTAGTGATATTAAGTACAATGCTGTTCTTGCTCATGTGATATTGCTCAAATATACTGAGGTCGAGTTGCAGCGGAATGTAGAATCAGCTGACAGAACGGATTGAGAGCCAGAACTGCTGTAAAACACATTCTCTCGCTCGCTCAGTAACTCTCACACACTCGCTCTCCCTCGCAGGGAAGTGTTTCATGTAACCATATGTTTTAGTCCAGGGGGAATAAGAGATTTCGGCCAGTATATTAACGAAGATAAGGTAGAAGGAAGCCACTCTTTCTCCTCTATGAAACTAAATGGGTGCCCCATTGGTGCCTTAAAAGGACCATTGTTATACTTTCTTATCATTTTATTTGGAAAAGCTATGGCAGTCATTTCAAAGGAAGTCATATATTTATATCTCAAGCAATTGGTACACTGTGAAAAATGTCAGTGATTTTAACAGTAAAAGTCTGTACAATCTACAGTAAAAACCTGTTAAATGATTAACGGCTCATTTCTGTACGAAATACGGAAAACAACTGTAACAGATCTAACCTTTGTTTTCGAGAAACTAATCAGAGTGTCTGAAATCTCACCACACACCCTCATTCACTAGTCCCTAAATTAGTCAATTAGTTTAGTCCACTAGACAGAGTGAATGACCACAAATGAGTGAATTCAGACACTGATGGACACCTGCTGTTAACAAGCCCAACCACTAAAGGAAAGAACAAGAAATAAAACTATAAAGACACCCTTTCCAAACCAACTGAGTTAAAACAGAGGATTAAACAACTCCATTAAATAACAGCATTAGCATCACTTATTACAGTTTGACTTCATTTCTCCTATATCTGCAAGAATATTTGATCATTAAGAGAGGTTTACATTTTTTTATTGAAAATATTTCACTTGACCTCACCATCATTGAGATCAAAGGCTGCTTTAGTTGAGCTCTTGAAACTTTACTCTTTTATCCTAATGTTCTCTGGCTGTTTTAACTGTGTTTCTGAAACTCATCAGTTAAAGCAAGAAAGGCAATGAGAAACTGTGTACTTGATCATTACAGATGTGATTTCTAGTGTTTAATAAAATCAGCCATAGAAAATTGTTTTATTTGAAATTGTTTGGGATGTTACAGTTTCCCATGGAGGTTCAACAAACAATTAAGGAATTAATAGGAAATTAAAATTTTATTAGCTTCATGCACAAAACCTTGCAATCTCCAGCTGCACATTATGACACACAGACATCAAGAATCAAGATATGAACCTCAACCATGGATGCTAAAAAAAAGCTGCTTCATTCAATAAAGCTGCAATGCATGTTGTGTGCCAGCATAGTACAAAAATCCCAGCATGCATTGCAGAATGAATATATTATGCAGTTTAAATGTCTTACAATTCTCTTTCTTTTCATTTATTTTATGTTGTTTGCGGGTGTAATATTTCAGTAGAGTGTTTTTATTGTTCTGGGTTGATTTTTTTTTTTTTTTGTTTGTCTCAAAGACTAATTGTTGATGTCAATGTGTTTTTAAGTTCTGCTATAGATCAAACATTCTCATTGGTAAAGGTGTATTTAGATCTGGTAAACAGTCATTGGCTGCTGTAGACCAGTGGGTTTTAAGGGGGTCCAAAATACACAGACGCACGCACACACGCACTCACACACCACACACACACACACACACACACACACACACACACACACACACACACACACACACACACACACACACACACACACACACACACACACACACACACGTGTACAGCTATCTTTATGGACACTTCCCATAGATCCCTACCCCTAATCCAAACCTCATAGGAAACAATCTGCAAATTCAAAGCATTGGAGCATGAATTACAAGCACACAAGGCATGTCCTCATAAACAGTCATAACACTGTCATACCAGCTAATTACCCCAAATAAGACAATATAAATTATATGTTTGTTATAAATGGTAATTGTTGAGTATCTTATAGTGTTTTTATGATACAGTGTTTAATTAAAACATAGGATTACATCTAAATAAAATATATTTTTAATTTGTTGCAAAGACAAAGTTCTCATCAAGAGAAAGGGACAGAAACACAGCATTATTAGCTCTTTTTTTTGGTGTTCAAAATTATCATACATTTTTAATTACGTAAAATTTTATTAGTGCTAATATATGGCCTCAGATGACTCTCGTTCTTCGAGCAAGACTGATGCAGGTGATTTATATCACTGCAAACACATGTCAGGATCAGAGGTGTGCCGATGTCTTTGTGAATGTATGTGTCACATTTCAAGCCCACGCTCCCTAGTTCTGCTTATGCTCAGAGATGAGTGGCTTTCAGCCTTCACACCATCTCTACACTTTGGTTCTGTCAGTTCTTCCACTGTGGGAACCAAAAAGAGGCCTGGATAAACTTCAAGGCACTACAGTATATGTAATGATTTATGTGTAATAATCACTTTATTTTTATTTTCATTAACATCATGAAGCCAAAATAAAAAATAAAATAAAAAACATGACCTTCCAGACTAGATTTCAGTAAAAAGACTTATTTGTATCATGGCTGTTTCAAAATGTTTTGAAATGCTTTTTTTTTTTTTTTTTTTTTTTTGTATTTAGATTGGCAGTTTGTTCTGCTGTGGTGACACCTCATAAATCAAGGACTAAGCCAAAGCATAGTGAGTAAGTGCATTTAAATTTCATATATATGTAATTTTCCCTCACACTCTCAGAAAAAATTGAAAAATGTTGTACCAAAGAAGGTACAAACCCTTGTCACTGGGGCAGTACCTTTTTATGGGACAGAATTGTACCTTAAGACAAAGAAACTAATTTGTGCCATTGCAGTTTATATCTTTAAGGACATTATTTGTACCATGGGAAACCAAAATGTATTTTTGGTTATTAAAACCTGCAGATACAATATTGTACTTTCATCAAAGCTACAAATCTGACCCATGAAGGTATCACTACAGTGACAAGACACTTTGTACCTCTGCTATATCCAAAATGTGTCAATTTATTTTCAGCAAATATAAAACATCAAATACATTTTTAAACAATGTTTCTAAGAAAGTTTATTTTTGTGTAAATGCCCCTATTAACAATAAAGAATAAAAACTGCTTGAACATAAATCAAAAGATCTATTTTTTTCTAAACATTTCACAACACTTTTCACAAAAATGTTACAAAAATACATTCTCCCATGTACAATATAAACCTTTTTTCTTCAATTTTCACACAATACCTTTGTAATCACTTTAAAGTTCATTCATTCATTCATTCATTCATTCATTTTCTTTTCGGCTTAGTCCCTTTATTAATCCGGGGTCGCCACAGAGGAATGAACCGCCAACTTATCCAGCACGATTTTACGCAGCGGATGCCCTTCCAGCCGCAACCCATCTCTGGGAAGCATCAACACACACTCATTTTCATTGTTTCATTTGGACCTTATGCACGTCTCCGTTTCATTGATGTTGTTACAACTGCCTGCTCTGATGACAACATTATCAGTGAGAGACTTTATCCCGAATCCGCTACTCTGATGAACTTTACCGCTGGTAAGCGTGTTGATTTCTTTGAGAGTTGCTCCCTAGCGCTAACCTTCTCCTTCCCTCGATATCTGGTGAGATATCAATGAGAGACATATATACGGCGCTGTTTCTCGGATTAACTTTTATTGCTGTGTAGCGTGTTGAATTCCTGGTGTGAGCACCCTTGCTCAACACTTTATCTGGTGAGATCAATACCAGTTGTGACTCTTTAATAAATCATCTTGCATTCACTTGCATTTGGGTCTCCTGTGTATATCTTTGTGACAGCATGTCTTTGGACTGTGTGGGAAACCGAAGTACTCGGAGGAAACCCATGCGAACGCAGGGAGGACATGCAAACTCCACATAGAAATGCCAACTGACCCAGCCGAGGCTTGAACCAGCGACCTTCTTGCTGTGAAGCGGCAGCACTACCTACTGCGCCACTGTGTCGCCCACTTTAAAGTTAATTTAATTAATTTATTTTTTAAAAAGAAATAGAATTGTGCAAAAGTATTGTAACGAGATATGCACAATGTTACTTTTACAATACTAAAATGTCTACATAAACACGTTGCATATGCAGGACTTTTGCCAGCTCATGTGCGTAGCAGAAAGCAAATGGCAAAAGGTGCATCGATAATGAAAATGTATTTATCAGAAAATGCTTAGCAAATGTTTATTAAAAATGCCTTAAATGTTTAGTTTACAATACCTATAGTTTTGTTTTACCAGTTGTTTTGTATTATAGAACCTAATAACTAATGTTTATAATTTCTTTAACATGACGCAGTGGTGCAGTGGGGTAACACGTTCGCCTCACAGCAAGAGCCTGCTTTCTGTGTGGAGTTTGCATGTTCTCTCCGTGTTCGCATAGGTTTCTTCCAGGTGCTCCGGTTTCCACCACAGTCCAAAGACATGTGGTACAGGTGAATTGGGTATGCTAAAATCGACCCCAGATTAATAAAGGGACTAAGCAGAAAAGAAAATGAATAACTGAATGAGTTTCTTTAAACATATGCTTTTAAATGATTATTAATGTTTTAATATGGAAATTATTCATGAAATCACTTTGCCTTTCCAGTCATATTTATTTTCATAGATATTGTAATAAAGAAGGAGTTGTTCACTTTTCACTTTTGTACCTTTTTTATGAGAACAGTTGTGTATCTTCATTTCAATTGTACCATAAAAGGTACAGAACAGTATCATAAGAGGTGTTTTCTGTACCACATAAGGTACAACTTTTACTAAGGTACAAAACTGTTGAAATGTAAGGAAGATTCTTTACACCACACTGAGTCGGATCAATGTGCGTAAGGCTGCTGGACCAGACGGTATTCCTGGGCACATCCTCAAAGCATGTGCAGAACAGCTCGCTGGGGTATTCACAGACATTTTCAACCTGTTCCTTAACCTAGCAGCTGTACCAACATGCTTTAAAACCACCTCTATTGTGCCAGAGCCGAAACACTCCAGCCCAACATGCCTGAATGACTACGCTCTGTAGCACTCACAAGTGCTTCGAGTGGTTAGTCCTGGCACATCTGAAAGACTCTCTGCCATCCTCACTGGACCCACATCAGTTTGCCTATCGTGGCAACAGGAGCACTGAAGATGCAGTCTCTATAGCACTGCACTCTGTACTCACACACCTGGACAACAAAAACACTTATGCACGAATGCTGTTTGCTGACTTCAGCTCAGCATTCAACACTGTCATACCCTCTGCAGTATAAAAAATACAGAACAGGGAGGATCCAATTGCAAGGTCTTTATTGACCGATGAAACAAATAGGTCAAAACAAAACAGAAAATAGTACAGATCTGAAAGATCTTCGGGACAACAGGCAGATCCAAAAATAACCGAGCGTCCTAATAAAACACAGAGAGCAATTGAGCATCAACGAACTTACAAGGTACAAAAGAACGCCAAGCACATATATAGCAGAGATAATAAGATACAGCTGACACGAATGATCAGTGCAGCTGATAAACAAACCACGTGACAAAAACAGAGACACACCAGGAAGTGCGCACAGCCTGCAACCGTGACAGTACCCCCTCTCCTAGGAGCACCTCCTGGTGCTCCCTGACGAGCTCACCTGGCGATTGTAATCATCGATAAGAGAGTGATCCAATATGTCCCTTGCAGGAACCCAACATGGAACGCGGGATGAATTCTCCTGTACGCGGGAGGGAGTTTGAGGCGGACTGCCACCGGACTAATGATTTTAGTGACAGTGAATGGGCTGATAAATTTAGGAGCTAGCTTATTACAAACAGTATGCAAAGGAATATTCTTAGATGAAAGCCACACTTTTTGACCGACTACGTAAACGGGAGGTTTTGACCGGTGGCGATCAGCCTTAGCCTTAGTGCGCGCACCCACTTGGAGGAGGGTCTGTCTGGCCCTATTCCAAGTGCGTCGACACCTCTAAACAAAGGCGTGAGCGGAGGGGACCGCGATTTCGGATTCCATACTGGGAAAAACAGGTGGCTGGTAACCTAAACTACATTCAAACGGAGATAAGCCTGTACCTGACACTGGTAAAGAGTTGTATTCTTCCGTTCGGGCTTTCTAACGCCCCCGCAGTTTTCCAAGCACTCGTTAATGATGTGTTGCGTGATATGATAGGTCAGTTCGTTCTGTCATGCACTATAAAAAATACAGAACAGGGAGGATCCAATTGCAAGGTCTTCATTGACCGATGAAACAAATAGGTCAAAACAAAACAGAAAATAGTGCAGAGTAGACAGAAAAGGTCCAAGAAGTCCAGATCTGAAAGATCTTCGGGACGACAGGCAGATCCAAAAATAACCGAGCGTCCTAATAAAACACAGAGAGCAATTGAGCAACAACGAACTGACAAGGTACAAAAGAACGCCAAGCACATATATAGCAGAGACAATAAGATACAGCTGACACGAATGATCAGTGCAGTTGATAAACAAACCACGTGACAAAAACAGAGACACACTAGGAAGTGCGCACAGCCTGCAACCGTGACACTCTAATAATGATCAAACTTAGAAACCTGAATATCGACACATCTCTCTGCAACTGGGTTATAGACTTTCTGACTAACAGACCTCAGAATGTTAGATCAGACCACATCTGCTCCACCACCGTCACACTTAACACTGGTGTACCACAGGGCTGTGTGCTGAGCTCCTTCCTCTACTCCCTTTTTACCATTGACTGTAGGCCTTGTGAACAGATCCAACACCATCATCAAATTTGCAGATGACACCACAGTGATTGGTCTAATCAGCAACAATGATGAGACTGCCTACAGGGAGGAGATACAGCATCTGGCCACTTGGTACACCAACAACAATATGCTCCTTAACACCAACAAGACTAAGGAGCTCATTGTGGACTTCAGGAAGGGACCAAAAGGCTCACATGATCCCATCCACATCAATAGGATGGCTTAGGATAGGATTTGTAAATATCACCATAGTTTTTCTATAACTGCACTTTAGAACTTATACCTGTATCCTGCACTTGCTGTTATTGCACTCCTGGTTAGACATAAACTGCATTTTGTTTCTTTCTACTTGTACATGTGTAATGGCAATAAAGTTGAATCTAACACTTGGGTCACCACGAACTCTTCATGCAAACCTCTTAAGTTTCGGACCGCAAAACCGCACAAACTCAGCAGCGTCCGTTACCCCGGCAAATCAGAACAGCCTCCCCTCACGAGTGGGAATCCCAAAGTCGTCACCAAAGCCACCCTATCAGGAGCGCCGCGTGTTTCCTCAGGCCAGCCCGGCGAGGCAAACTCCAGTCAAGAAGACTTCAACAAATTCACAAGTAACACGAACAAATATTGTCTCTTGCTGATTTGGTGCATATGATCTTAGGCAGTTAAAGATAAGTCAAATCTCTGCTTTGTGGTTTCTCAGGTGATTCTAAGATCTAGTAAGAAGTACTAGAATTAATTTGGGATGGTTGTTAACTCATTTTTGCATCCTCTGAACTGCCTCTGTGTGTATGTGTAAATGTGTGTGTGTTTTGTTTGTTGTTTGCTTATTAAGTAGTTAGTTTCATGTATCGTAGTGTAGCTCAATAAATCTTTGTTCTCCTTTTGTAAGCACTGTGTTCGTGTTTCCAAGTCATTGCCTCAAGCTGTAGATCTTGTTACCTTGCTAAAAGTTAACCCGATTCTGTGTTATGTTATTATCGTTGGCCATGAAAATAATATAAACAAAATTGGTAAAACACAATGTCTACTATTTATTTACAGATGGTCGATAAAGTGTGAATCTTCTAATCTGATTCAAACTGAGTCTTCAATATCTGAGTCATTGATATGAGCTAATAAACCCCTGATCGATCTGTGTACTGTGTACCTTTTTTTCTGAAATTGCAAAGTCTATAGCATTTCTATAAGAGTCCTTAGGAGTTAGCATCTCACAATTCTACCTTTTTAAACTTATAATTGCAATTTAGGTCTCTACAGAAGCATTTTTTTTGTTTTGTTTTAGAATTGCAACTTTATTGTCTTTTTTTAGAACTCTGGCCCTATGATTACATCTCATAGCTTTTTTTCACTTAATTTTTACACATTTATTAACTTATTTCCCACAGATGAAATGTTTTTCTAATTAGTTTATAGTTATATATTAATTATTTTCTCAAAATTGCTATTAATGCACGTTTACAATCAATTCTGAATTAATAGTTTGAAATGCCATTAATAAAATTGATTTCTGAACTCATGAATCATATGGGATCAATGAGATCAAACAAAACCATGAAAATTATGAAAGAATGCACATTATACAGATCATGCTCGAAATGTGAATAAAAATGTGCTTTAGTAAAATGTCATATTTGTTTAATTTTGCATAAAATAACAAGATGCTGTATTTTCTTTATATTATATATTTTAAGCGCAAAACCAATGTTTTAACTTACTTA
The DNA here is from genome assembly GCA_903798205.1 of Danio tinwini. NCBI lineage: Eukaryota > Metazoa > Chordata > Actinopteri > Cypriniformes > Danionidae > Danio > Danio tinwini. Next base: position 150,426 of record CAIGQZ010001834.1, on the reverse strand, counting down.
AAAAAATACTTGAGTTAAGAAATAAATATTTGATTGTGATATTCTGATATTTTGTTATTCTGCTTTTTACAGGGAAAAAGTTCTATATAATAATACTCCTATTTGAAAAATGTAAGAAAATTTATCAGACTTTTATAGAATAAAAAGCTGAGCTATCCTGAGCGATTCCAGGGAAAGTACCCATAATAATTGCACAAATTGTTGATTAGCCTTGAGTCTTGTCAGCCTTGCAAAAATCTGGCGTCTTGGAAACCAAATCTCAGAGGTAAGCCAAACCCCTCTTTAACCCAATGGGCCGCCACATTTTGGTGTTCGTGTTTCAGTACGACGTTGATTTGACATGAGAAACTCCTGCCAGGGAAGACTTGAAATTCTATATTCCGAAATAGAGAAGATTTGAATAGTAAATAGCTTTTGGTCTCCGCATAGACGTCAGGACAATAGCAGCATTCATGATGCCAACTACACCTTCAATATGCTGGAATAAAGCAAAAATCCTAATAATACGTAGTCAAAATGAAATTTCTCTGGAATGAAGTGATCTGAAATCCTTCAAAACCTCAAACAAGGCCTACTTTCCTTTTATTTCCTTTGTTTCCTATTTGTGTAAGAGAGCACGGCTTTCATTCAGATCAGAAAAAAAGTTATAAAGCATCAATCTGTTAATAGCCGAGGGGAACTGAAGGAGGAACATTCACAGGTCAGGCTTCGTCTGCAACTGGTTAATGAATCAATGGAAAATAATGTAAGAAAAAAAAAGCAGGGTTATGAGGTTCATAGCGAGATAAAAAATGCTCTGTAGCTAAAAAAATAATAAAAAAATACGAATAAAGTCTAATGAGTCACTCTCTGGATTAATCTGGATCACTTTGAACTTTTCTTACATTGTTTTAGACACATTAATAACAGTTTAATTGATGATATTTAAAAAAAAAATAATAATTAAACAATAGGTACAGTTTATTGTGTAATATATTTATAAGTAAGACCAGCATTAGAATCATTAAAGAGCTGGAACTGAAATATATGAAGCCTGTTTTCACCACAGGATTACTATATAAATAAAAAAAATATTAATATTACAAGTTGTAATTCTGACGTTTTCCAAGAAGTTGGTATCTTACTATTTAGACAATTTTTACCTCAGTATTCTCAGTTTACATCTTGAAATTATAACTTTCAGAACTGTGACTTTATGTGAGTTAATATAGGCTACTTGCTTCAATTTAGTTTATATCTTTACTCTTTTTTTTTTCTCAAGAATTCTAATACGTCTCGCAATAGTTAAATTAATAGGTTAATAAAACTTAAAGTTAATAGGAGTTTACATATTCACAATTAAATCACTTTTTTAATATAATTTTAAGCATTTCTAAGATTTGTATTTTTTACCTCTAAATCAAGAATTCCCATTTAGTAAATCAGATTGTTTTTGTTTGTTTTTTGGCTCCGAATTTCACATTTAGAAGCTTCTATAAGAATATAAAAAAGTATAATTAAATTTCCTAATATTAATAAATATTAAATTTCCAAATACACTTGACAATCCTTTCTTGAAATAATCACCATCAATCTAAACCAATATAGCAACACAGCTTCTACACCTAAAAACATCTTCTGAATCCAGACTTCTGTACAGCATCCCTGATCAAATTGTACTGCCAGTTTAATCAATCTAGTGATCAGTGTCTGGCCCAGAGTGGAAAAAAAAAAGTTTTTTCAATATATCTGGACCAGAGAAACAGATGAAAAGGGAAAGAGAAGGAAAAGGAGCTCTGCCTGGTCTTGTGCCCGCAGGAATGACTCTTCTGAACATCTAGCACTGATCACTGTAGAAAGCAGGAAAAAATGGCAGGGCTCAGAGTCATGCCCAGCGCCAGGAAAATAAAAGTGAAAGTAAAGTGAATGTGGCTCTACAAAGCCCTTGAGCAGAGCTGCAGAAAGACTCTTGCACAACAGCAGGTGCGGCATGAGCAGGATATGAGCTAGATTGAATCTGCTGTGCGAATATATATATATATATATATATATATATATATATTCAATACAAAGTCAAATCAAAATTTGTTTAAAGGGTTGGACACCCACTTGAGCTTGTTACTAATCCATATTAGTATAAAATGTTATATACTGTACAGCTGAAATCAAAATTTATTAGCCCCAATTTCTGTTTAAATGAAAGAAGCATTTTTTTCAACACATTTCCAAACATAATAGTTTAATAACTAATTTCTAACTGACTTCTTTTATCTTTGCCATAATGACATTACATAATATTGTACTAGATATTTTTCAGAACACTACTATTCAGCTTAAAGGGCAATTTAAAGGCTTAACTAGGTTAATTAGGTTAACTAGGCAGGATAGGGTAATTAGGCAAGTCATTGTATAACAATGGTTTTTTCTGCAGACAATAGGAAAAAAGATATAGCTTAAGGGGGCTAATAATTTTGACCTTAAAATGGCTTTTTAAAAAATCTAAACTGCTTTTATTCTTGATAAAATTAAACAAATAAAACTTTCTTCAGAAGAAAAAATATTATTGAAAATACTGTGAAAATTGTCTTGCTCTGATAAACATCATTTGGGAAATATAAAAAAAAGACTTAAAAAAGGGGACTAATAATTCTAACTCTGTCTTAAATTTTCTAAATAGTAGATTACATGGTTTCCATCTCTTTTGAATGACAAATTATGCATTTTCCAATAGCATTTGATTAAATATTTAATACATATTAATATATGTAAAACAAAGTATTACATAATAAAATAACATGTAAAATAGTACTGAAAATTCATCATTTGTCCATAATGCATACAATGTCTGAATATTTTCTAAATAGTTCATATTTTATTACAGTACCTTAAGTTTTATTAAAATTTCAGGGTATTATACTAAAACTGCATAACATTAGCATAACAATATGATATTATTTGTGTTCAGTATATTTCTTATGTATAAAGTTACGACCAATAATTGTTCAAATACCCCAAATGTTATTAATTTAAATAATTTAGAAGCAATATAAAATAGGAAAATAGCTACAGAAATTCCATAATAAAAAATAAATAAAAAATCTAACTTTTAGAATGAATGAATGAATAAAAAAAGGCTATTTATCACTATTTACCACCCTTTGTGCAGTGATTTTTATATTTTTAATGTACATTTTTCATAATTATCCAAAAACCTTTCGCCAAGAACAAAATATATTTATTTAGTATATTTATTAGGTATAAATATAGGACCAGGTTTTGCTTAAATTATCATTAATGAATCAGTTCTGAAATAGAGCTGGAATTGGAATATGAAGAAAATCATTACAGTTTTTGAAATTATTTGTAAAGTTGCCAAAAATAAAAAAAAGCAACACGATTATAATATAAATTCAATTCTGAAGTATTTGAGGGACATTAAAATATTTTCCACTCCAGTATATTTCTTACTGAAGTTCTTTTTTTTTGTAATTAATACAATAACATTTTAGGGCGGAAATTAATATATTTAGAAAAACCATAATAATAAAAAACTCCACAATAAACACAAATCCTAAAATGATGGTTAATGCCTCAAAAAAAGCTATAATGACACGTGGAATGTCTAATATTTTACACACTGCCATTCAGATCAACATCAATTTCTTTATCAATTTTATTTCCCGTTCAGCACACATTATACACATACAGCACTAACCTCTCTCTCTGTCTCTCTCTCTCTGTCTCTGCTTTTCTCTCTCTCTCTGAGTGAGAAGTGAAGGAAGAAGATCCAGAAGACAGAAGCAGAAATTTGGTTCAGGGCTTCATGCCTTCCACTTTTATGGGCAGGTAGGAGGAGCAAGGCAACTTCTCAAAGAAGGGTGGGCAGAGGGGGAAAGAGAGAGAGAGAGAGAAATGAAAAAGAAAGAAAGAAAAAATGATCACGTCAGCCTCCGCCCGGCTTTAGGTTTAGAGTTGACAGTCACACACAGTAGCCCATGTTTATTCAGGCCACTTAAAGGATAATTAAAGAAAGACTTGAGTTACAAAAAAACTTAAAAGAATTTTATTTAAGGTTATTAATGTGTTGTTAAGATTCATTAGTCCTTTGAATGCCTGTTACCTTTTTTATATTCTCTCAGGTCCACTTATGGTATTCCAAAAAAATGCTGTATGGGATATTTCAATGCAATTTTGGGTAAAATATGGACAAAGCCAACCACTGGGTTAATTTTTAGGAGTTCAAGCATAGTGCTTCAGCCCTGTTGTAATTTTTAGAAAAGTCCAAAAGTCACCTTTCTGCCCTAAAACTGATCAGACAGACCAAACTTCAAGTTGTAAAGACTTGAAACTTTGCCAGATGGTAGTTCAATTAAATTCAACTCAATTCAATTCTATTCAAGTTTATTTATAGCACTTTTCACAATAGTTATTGTTTCAAAGCTGCTTTTAAAAAGGTGCACATTATTGTATTACAATCAAAGTCAGAAAAGTTAGTAGTTACCATAGTCTTATTAGTTGCTAATTACTTTTATATAATAACTTCTAACTAATAGCTTTTAACATTTAAAGTCATTATATAAACGCAACCTGCAGCTATATAGTGCATGTCATTGTGTACATGTTCAGTGAAGTCTATTTGTGTATTAGGTGTATGTCCTTGAAGTCTTCGATAGTTGGCTTCATCTCTTCAAGGGTCTTGGATCTCTAGAAGCCTCGAGATGGGAATCCTCAGGTGGAAATAGAGAACTAAAATAATTTAGTGTAGCTGCTGTTCATATATTAAATGTATTTCCTGTCTGTTACCCATGCTCACACCAATTGACTATAGATATTTACATTAGATGTTGCCTACCCTGTTGTTGTCTGTTGAAAGGAATGCTTCAATAGAGCCACCAGTTCAGTACAGGGTAGCGCTCCTTTGAAATGAATGCAAGACCAAGGTGCAGTGGAGGACTGTGGCCATCCAGAGACAGAGATATGCACACATATGCAAATATCTATGATTGGATTTTTCCCGGTGGTCAGTATGCAAAAATTTTTTTCAATTACAAAAATTATAATTTAACATCACTTTTCTACATCGCGATAGATAAGTGACCGCACAGGTATTGCCGACAAAGAGCAAGTGTTTGTGTGCATGGAGATGTATTGTCCTCCTTCCCTGTTTAATTTGATCACATTAAACACACTCCTCTTCTGCTTTCACTTCTCATTCTAGCGGAGGGAGCAATTTGTTTGTGGACGACTCCATTATGGACGACTCGTTCACTTAGCTGACAATAATACAAGTTTCTAGCACCACATCATCTTGTTGTCATATTTCTTTTTCATTGTTTACTTATTTTATTCAACAAAACTAGCATAAGCCTGGTATTTAGTGCAAGTTGGTGCTATTTTGCCTTATGGTCAATGCAGTAAGTGACTGTATTATCATCAATAACATTACTTGAGCACAAAAGTTGGTAACATACAAAAACGTTAAAAACAAAATTTTACCTATGAAATGTTCTGCGTTTGTGCTTTGATTTCTTTGTTCACTCGTTACTACACCCTTACATAGTGCAAACGTCCAGCATCATCAAACTGGCACAGTGTCTTGACTAGTGCAGTTTAATTACTTTTGTCCTGAGAGCACTGTACAAATGTGGCAGCGCTATTGATGCATGCTTAGAGTCCGTATGTGATATCTAGTGTAGAGCTGTAATCGGCCATAAAAGTTAGGCGCGATAGGGCCAGGGCCCGACAGAATTCGTCCCGAGCCTGACAAGTACATTTTGATTGATAGCTTTTTACAAGCTCAAGACATTATTCAAATGTGCACCTGCACACAGTCCTTTTGCCTTTTTTTCATGAATTAATCGTTTATACGTGTTTTACATAATTTTGTCATAACAAATGTAGGCTATAGGCCACTTAGAAGTTTGGAAAAAAGAAATAAAATAAGTCCTCTGTAACATCGTATATCCCAGTACTCCAAATAGTCCTAGGCAATGCAGGCATACACTTAGCCTATACATTGGCCAACACCTTAATAAAAATAAATCTTATAAATTAAGACGGACATTTGGCAATAACGAAATTAAGATAAAGGCTCTGCGAGATTTGTTTCGCCACTTCTCTGCACAATCTGTCTTCAAGGCTAATTTGAAAATCCTTTACTCACCAAGATTAGGCTACATGTTTTTGTGGAGGAACATTATTGAATCCACTGTAGATGGCTTTAGCGCCATTCTGCGTTCACTGATGGTGCGTCCAGCACTGAACACCCTTTCACTGCTGCTGCTGCTGGCCGGGATGCATAGTACTGATCTGGCTAGTTTTGCAAGTTTTAAGTAAGATTCTTTTTTCATCTTCCACCAGTCAAGAACATCCATTTTTATTTTCCATGACAGCGGTTTTAATGTAGCGAGTGACCTCGTCATCTTCCCTATAAGTTTGTAGATTTTGCCACTCCGCAAAAGTCGCTCTTTTTGCCGGAGGAGTTGGTTTGACTTCAGAGAGCTCTGGGTCTCCAATCTCCATATCTAGTGAACCTGCAACCATGGCTTGCAGAAGAGTGCAGGCATGAGCATGTACGGCATTCCTTTCTGAGTGTGACAACATTCTCAGCTGATTAAATTTTGGCCAGAGGAATGTTGCGATCTTGTGAAGGTCATGTATTATCACTTTACGCGTGAGCCAGTCTTCGTGCCATTTACGCACGACAGCTTGCTAAAGGGAGTCCAGGGCATTGGGCTGACAGTGGCGTTTCAGTTTCTCACACCAGAGGCACACACAATTAGATGTGGGATACTTGTCTCCCTCAAGTTCCCGTTGTGCTTCATAGAATGGCTTCAGAAAGTGTATTAAAATCCCCACCCATACAATTTTGCTGAGAGAGGAAGTGTCAAGGCCAAACTTTGTCACCAGTAGTTTCAATATCTCCCATCTGATATTTTCTCCTATCTTTGCCTCTTCCAAAGGGAACATTGCAGTTGTCAGGGTTTTATTCACCAGTTCCATATCCTCACCTATAAAATTGCATATGATTGTCAAATAACAAATTTTTCCACATGTCTGTAGTCATTGCCTTGGTGCCATCCTTCAACAAAGTTCTATGTGTCTGTACTAAAGCTGCCCTCTTTTCTTCTGCCATGTCAGTGCATTTCTTCGCAATTGTCACTTGGCGGGGAATAACAGAGTTTACGGGAACTCTCCCATACGCAGCCCTGACATTAATTATTTCTTGCGCTAGCTCTTCAAACCCCTCGTCATTTATGGTTTTAAAGGTCTCATGTCTTTACAGCAAAAGCTGACACACTTCTCTATCATTATTTCTTTCACCTATGAAGGGATGGGTTTTGATGTTGTAATAAACGATCTGATTGTAGGTTGATCCTGGAAACTGGCAGGTGTTGAACAGCTTTGAACAGATTGTCTCATCAGCGACGACATTCCTGTCTTTTTGCTGTTGTACTTTATCAGAATGTCACATTTTTTGCATTTCACATAGCCCACTGGCTCATTATTTTCTTTATGCACATGGTCAAAACTTTTCCACACATCAGACTTTGCTTTACTTGCTGGTGCAACCAAAATGTAATCGCTAGAGGCAAGCCTTCTTTTCACCTCATCAGAATCCATTTTCACATCTTTCTCACACTAATCGAAATGCATCACATGACTGTTCATTTCCCGTGCAAGCCCGGCCCGAACCTATCTAAAATGATAGAAACACAGTGTCTTGTTGTCTTTACAGCATTTTTATTATTTAGTTTCACTTCTCGTTATATACCTACTGCAGTGTAAATCAGTAATGAAGCTAAACATGCAGTAATTTACGTCTGTGGAGATGGAGATTAAACGCAATATTTCATAATAAAGTGGCTCAATACACAGCCTGCTAATTTAGCAGACTGAACTATCAGAGGCTTTTTGGGAGGAGGCACTCAGAAGTGTTCATGCATCATCATCCTCTGTTAGGTTAGGGCTCATACAATTCAAAGTGTTACACAAGGTGCATTTAAGCAAGGCACGGTTGGCAGGAATGTACTCTGAATTAGATGCATTTTGTGATAGATGTTCGTTTCCTCCAGCTGATTTGACACATATACTTTGGTCTTTCCATTCTTTAAATAACTATTGGACATTGATTTTTAAATCTATCAGTGAGGCCCCAGGGGAGACATCATTGGCCTGTTTCTTAATAGGTATATTTGGAACTGCGAGTGACACAATGACCATAACTTTATTAGCTACTCAGAAGGGCATTATTGTTTATAACCTTATTAGCCCGCAGAAGAATCTTATTATGCTGGAAATCCTACACACCCACATTCAATTAAATTCATTTCACCTTTATTTCTATAGAGCTTTTACAATGTAGATTGTGTCAAAGCAGCTTCACATAGAAGATTATAGTAAATTGAAACGGTGTCAGTTCAGTTTTCAGTGTTTAAGTTCAGTTCAGTTTAGCTCAGTTCAGTGTGGTTTATTAATCACTACTGAGAGTCCAAACACTGAAGAGCAATTTCACTGATGCACAGCTCTACAGATCCCGAACCATGCAAGCCAGTGGTGACAGTGGCAAGGAAAAAACTTCACCAATTGGTGAAAGTGAAGAATTTACTAGAGGCTCAGTTGGGCATGACTGTAATATCGTTCGTTGTTGTGTGGAAGAAGAAGACAGGGTCGGCAATATAAGGTAAGTACTTTTCTTTTTATTTTTAAAGTGTACACACACACACACACAAGCTCTGGTGTCTGTGTGGGTGCTCTCTCCTCTCTCTCTCCCGGCTGCTCCTTCTCCTTAAGAAGGGTGTCTCTCCGGCCCAATCACTAGAATAAACAGGTGTTATTTATTATTTCTGATTGGCCTGCTGATTAGCTGCCGGGCTCCGAGCATGCTCTCCCCCCTCATTGGGTGTTCGATCATGCTTACCTCTCCACAATGACCATTTCTCCTATGGCCAAACGTCTTGTGCAGAGCTGCAGTCTAGGCGCCAGAGACTGGAGAATGCTGGGCCTCAGCGAAGACTCGTCGGTCCCTGGAGCGTCACAAGAATCAGTCTCATGCTCTCCACTCTTCCATGACCACCACAGCAGCTGCTCAGGATACGGCCTGGTCCAGGATTATGAAAACCTTGGAATCATCTCGTTGCTGGTCTTGGATCGCATCAGGGGTGCTGCATAGTCTGAGGGCCTCGGGATGAGTACCCCCAGGTGAAAATAGAGAATAAAGAGAATAATTAGCGAAGCTGCTGTTCATAGTGTATATAAACGAGATGCAAAAACCTGCATGGGGCACATCATGCGTCATACCTCTAAGTGTATGCTTTGCTAAAAAGGAAGGTTTTTAATCTAGTTTTGAAATGCGAGAGTGTGTCTGAGCCTTGGACATTATAAGGAAGGCTATTCCAGAGTTCAGGAGCCATAAATGAGAAAGCTCAACCTCCTTTACTCGATTTGCTTTTCTAGGTACTAGGTAAAATTGTTGGTCATCCAGTCTTTAACATCTTTAATACACTCAGTTAGCTTAGACAGTTCAGACATCTCATCAGGTTTAGTTGAAATATATAATTAAGTATCATCTGCATAGCAGTGAAAGCTGATCCCATGTCATCTAATAATGTCACCCAGGGGTAGCATGTATACTGTGAACAGAAAAGGGTACCCCCTACTTTACTGGCCTGACTTGTGTAAGCTGTCCATTAATATTGTCAAACTGGTAACGGTCAGCTAAATATGACTTAAACCATTGAAGGGCCTGTCCTTGGACACCTGTAGAATTTAAGCGGTCTATGAAAATATTGTGGTAGATGGTGTCAAATGCGGCGCTAAGATAGAGTAAAACTAATAGCGAGATGCACCCCTGGTCAGCAGCTAAGAGTAAATTGTTGGTTATTTTTTACTAATGCGGTTTCTGTACTGTGATGAGGCCTGAAACCTGACTGAAACACTTCAAAAATATTGTTCACCTGCAGAAAGGAGCATAATTGAGCAGAAACAACTTTTTCTAGTATTTTAGACATAAACAGAATATTTGAAATAGGCCTATAATTAGCTAAGTTGCTGGGGTCCAGTTGTGGTTTTTTAATAATAGGTTTAATAACAGCTATAGCTTGTAAAGATTTGGAACATGGCCTAAAGATAAAGAAGAGCTGATAACGTTAAGGAGAGGTTCTCCTAAAAAAGGTAGCAATTCTTTCAGTAATTTTGTTGGAATTGGGTCTAATATACATGTTACTGGTTTAGAACTATTCCTGTTCTTGATTTTCAAGCATTGTAGGTTATTTTGATTCAGTGAATCGTTTACTGGATCTGAGGTATAGGGTGGTGCAGAAAGTTTAACATCATCTATTTTCTGTCTAAAGCCTTCTATTTTATCACAGAAAAAATTTATGAAGTCATCACTACTAATTTGCTGTGGGAAATTTTGTTCCAAAGATGACAGATTATTTGTTAATTTAGCAATGGTGCTAAATAAAAATCTAGGATTTTTATGATTATTTTCTATCATATCAGTTTCAGTATCAGAATCAGTTTTATTGCCAAGTGTGCTTCACACACACAAGGAATTTGTTTTGGCAACAGAAGCTTCCAGTGTACATAAAGTGACGAGTGACAACACAAAATTAAATACAAGAAAGAAAAGGCAATAAACATTAAACAGAGATGCAGTTAGTCAAAAAG
>CAIGQZ010001834.1:91010-139376 GCA_903798205.1 Danio tinwini | reverse complement strand
TTGTCTCTGGTGGGGCATGTGATGTGCTGTTTGAATTTAGGCAGCTCATGTGTGACTTTTGCCTGATTAAAGTCACTGAGAATGATAAAAGCAGAGTCTGAGTGTCGTTGTTCAGTCTCTGTAATCAGATCAGACAGCTGTTGTAACGCAGTACTGTGCTTGTGGTGGAATGTAAACACCAATGAAAATGAACGAGGAAAACTCCCGCGGTGCATAAAACGGCTTACAGTTAATGAAAAGCGCTTCCACATCAGGACAGCACATCTTCTTTAACACAGTTACATCCGTACACCACCTCCTGTTGATGTAAAAGCATGTCCCACCACCACGTGTTTTGCCTGTTGACTCCGTATCGCGATCTGCTCTGTACAGCTGAAAGTCCGGTAAGTGTAATGCACTGTCTGGAATGGCTTCGTTCAGCCAGGTTTCTGTGAAACACAGCGCAGCAGAGTTGTTAAAGTTCTTGTTTTTGCGTGAGAGCAGAAGTAGTTCGTCCATTTTGTTAGGAAGCGAGCGGAGATTCGCTAGATGGATGCTAGGCAGTGCCAATCTGAACTACAGCGCTGTCTCAGCCTGACGGTTCTTTTTCCACGCCTCCGGGTCTTGTATTTCTTCCACAAAGCAGCTGCTCCGCCGATGACAATGTTCCTCAAAACGCCAGAGAAATCAAAATCCAGTTGGTGATTAGTTGGTGTGCATTGCCGGATGTTCAGCAGCTCGTCCCTGGTATAACTGATCGTGTTTGATAAACATAAAACAGGACAGACTAACAGAAATAGTGCAAACACTGGAGAGCTCCACACCGAGGCAGCCATCCGCGGCGCCATCCTGAGAGTCAAGAGCTTGCGGAGGTGCTCAGCCCTGGCAGATTTTAGAGCCCTCCTAAAGCTGGACATATACTGTCTTTGGCAATTCTAAAAAACCTTGAAATTAGTTTTATTCCATTTACGTTCCAGGGCGCGAGTTGCTGTTTTGAGAGCGCGAGTATGACTATCGTATCATGGTGTAGTTTTGTTCTCTCTAGCCTTTTTGAATTTAATAGGTGCCACAGTATTATTGTGCTAGTAAAGATGGCATCCATGCTGCTGGTTACTACATCAAGGTCATTTGCGTTTGCGGGTGCATTTCGAAATAGAGAAAGATCATGTAAGTTATTTGTGAATTCATCTTTGGTAGATGGAACAATAGTTCTACCAGGGCGGTATATTGTTGCAGATCTGCAAATTTCAGATAAACGCAGCTTATATAGTAAGACGTAGTGGTCTGTAATATCATTACTTTGTGGTATAAAGTCTACATCAATGACCTCAATTCCATAAGACAGAAATAGATCTAATGTATGCTTTAAGCGATGGGTTGGGCCAACAACGTTTTGCTCTATCCCAAGTGAATGAAGTAATTCAATAATTGCAAGCCCTAATGTATCGTTAGCGTCATCTATGTGAATATTAAAGTCTCCTACAATTAGTATTTTATCAGTTTTAACTAGTAGGTCAGAAATAAAATCAGAAAATTCCTTTAGAAAATTGACATAGGGTCCTGGGGGTCTATGGTGATTAAAGCGAGAGATATCATAGGTTTTTGCATAAAATAATAAGAAAGCATATCATTAAGCGCTAATACTTCAAAGGAGTTAAATATAAGTCAGTTTCTCTGATTAACATTAAGAATATCACTTAAGATTGATGATTGAAGATTGAACTCCACCACCACGACCAGTTTGACGAGCTTCATGCACATCTGTGATAGCCTGGTTTGAAGATGTGATGTTTTTTCTAAAATCAGAAAAGATCGAATACACTAAGGGGTTCGGTGGACAGGTTCTATACACTCTCAAAAATAAAGGTACGCGAGCTGTCACTGGGGAGGTACCTTTTTAAAAGGTACACATTTGTACTTGAAGGTTCCGTATTGGTACCTCAAAAGTATATATTAGTACCTACTAATTTTAAGAAGAACACTTTTGTACTTTTTAGGTACTAATATGTACCCTTGAGGTATTTGTACCTTGTAAAAAGGTACCACCCCAGTGACAGCTCGTTTCTCTTTATTTCTGAGAGTGTATGTACTAGGAACCTATTTTATCATATTTTTTTAAATCTAAAAGAATTACCCTGGGCTTAAATAATCTGTATATCTCTTTGCATTCACTTCATGGTGTTTTATGAAGTTTGCCCTGCACATTTTTATTTTTTTATTTTTCTTCCCCTGTTATTTGTACTTTTTTTTTTCTCTTCTTCTTCCATCATCAGTTATGTCTTGACATGACTCCAGACTGTTTAATTATTGTATTAGACTCTAATTATTGTGTTAAGCTGCCTTTGGATGTTCAGTTCTTGGGGTAAAACTTGGGTAAAAAAGTTTTATAAAAAAACTATATAAGAAGGAAACATGAAAATATGAAACATGAAAACATTTTTATGAAAACATTATTTTCCTTCAATAATAATAAAAAAAGCAAACTGGCTTCAGTATAATCTGTTTATTGACTAAAGTGAAAGATTTGAGTTCTGAAACTTACAGGATATATTTATAGCATAAATGTCACAATCACCAGCGATCCAGCCTGTGCAGATGGTAAACACACAGTATGGCATAGTACTACAAATCTGCCATTAAATGGACTACAAAATCCAGTCATGGACCACTCACACACCTGGCCTAGATCCCCATGATTGCAGACAGACACAGCTGAAGCCACTTATGAACTGATTATTAGGACTATTTAAACAGCACAAACACATTGTGGCTGAGTCTTCTGTAATGTGAAGTGGACGCTGGACAACAGGGCTGCGGATCTAACGCAGGTTTATTTAGCAGAATGGTCAGGCAAGCAATGGTCAACACAGGAACAAACAGATGTATACAACCAAATGCAGATTCGTAGTCAAAATAACAGGCGAGTGGTCAGAAGGCAGGCAGCAGACAATGAAACAGACAAAACAAAGCGAGGGTCAAAAACACGGCAAGGCAAGGAAAACGCGTTGTAATGTTCACAAAACTGTTCAACAAGACTCAGCAACAATGTATGTGTTTGTGCTGTTTAAATCCTAGTAATCAGTTCAAAACTATATTCCTTGTGTGTGTTTTTAAAGTTAACCCAATTTAAGCACGATTAATGACTTATTTTGCTCCTATAACCACCAAAGTTTTGAAAATATATTAGCAAAAAGTGGTTACTAAATGCTATAAGAAATCCATTGTTCATTTTCTTAGGAGGTATTATTAGCTATGTTTTGATCAAAACAAATATTTTTGAAATTATCCTGTTATTGGTGTTCTCTTTCCTGCTGTAAAACAAAATGACTTTAATCTGTGAGATTGGCGGCTGAATCCGGTGACTCACGATAGAAGGTGGATGTAAACCTCCGGTTATTCCCTCTGTTTTGCAACAGTGTCAACTGACTGCAGTGAGGCATCTGGACTATTTCTGCCACACAGCGGAAAAAAGCTAACTTTTCAGGAGGTTTAGGAGTTCTTGACATCTGTTCAAAAACAACTCGAAAATATTGGACTGAAATTGCGTGTATTTATTTATCATTTCAAGCGAGTGACTGAGTCTGCTATTGAATTTGTTTCTCTGCCCCCCTCTCATTGCAGAAACAGGAGAACACTGTTTCCAACACTGTTTTCCAAAGCGTGGCAAAAATCTTTCTTTTGGCAAAACAAAAGTGCCAGATTTACAAGCAACAACATTCCCTTTAAGCAGCTTATGCTATTTTGTCTTGTGGAATTTCGCCTTGTATGGTGGGATTTTATTTTCTGTCGCTGGGCTCTGCCAAACACAATCCATGTTTAATCATGTTGTTTAGATTCACATTGACTTAAACTGCGCGATCTTGTACAGCGCTAACAATACTCAAATTAACAAATCATTCTTATGTGGAGAAACTATTTTATGGTGACGTAAAGTGAGGTAGTTTACATTTTCAAAATTCAGAGAGAGAGAGAGAAAGTTAAAATCGAAAACTGTAAGAAATAATAATAGTAATAATGATAATAATAATAATAATAATAATACTTTTTGTTTTTAGGCGCCTTTCAAAGCACTCAAGGACAACTTACAGCAAATCACAAGCACATTATAAAAATAAAGGCAGTAAAAATAACAAGCAGCATAATATTAAACCAGAAAATCATTAAAAGCTATACTAAACAAAAACGTTTTTATCTGAGATTTAAAATTGGAAATATGTAAAGTGCATCTGGCGAATGTGCAAAGGCAGAGAGTTCCATAACTTTGGTGCTGTACAACTAAAATCCTGCCACCAAATGACTTCATCTTAAATTTTGGGACAGATAAGAGTTCAGCAGAAGATGATCTCAGTGAGCACGAAGGAGTGTACAAATGAAGAAGATCAGAAAGATAGTGAGGGGCCAAGTTATGAAGAGCTTTGTATGTTAGGAGGATTTTGTATTGTATACGATAGTGAATATGGAGCCAGTGCAGGTGAAAGAGAATTGGAGTTATGTGATCAGAAGTACGCTAGCAGGTAACTATCCTTGCCTCTGAATTCTGAATTAACTGTAGTCTATGAAGTTGTTTATCAGGGATGCCAGATAGGAGTGAGTTACAGTAATCAATCCGTGATGTAACCAAAGCATGAACAAGCACTTTAGTACTTTTTTGAGATAGTGAAGGGTGAAGTCTTGCAATGTTACGCAAATGAAAAAAGGCAGAATGTGAGATATTACTAATATGAGAACCAAACCAGATCATGCCATCCAGTATAACCCCAAGACTTTTCACGTGGGTTGAGAAATTGACTGGGGAGTTATCAATAAACAGGGTAAAAGAATGAGCTTTGCATAAAACAGATTTAGAGCCAATCAGGGCTTCAGTTTTACTGGCATTTAACTTTAAGAAATTATTAGTCATCCATATATCAAGCTCATGTAAACATTTAGTAAGATCAGATAGGGGTGAGATGTTGTGGGTTTTGTGGAGATATAAACTTGGGTATCGTCTGCATAAAAATAAAAATGTATGGCAAAAAAATGAAATATATGACCTAAGGTAAGATATAAATAATAAATAAAAGTGGCCCCAATACTGACCCTTGAGGAACACCATAAAGGACTGAAACAGGATCAGAGCATCTATTCTTTATCTGCACGTTTTCTGTCACCTAAATAGGAAGAAAACCAGCTAAGTGCATTGTCATCTATTCCTACAGAAGCCAGTCATTCCAATAATATTGACCGACTAATAGTATCAAAAGCCACAGTAATATCTAAAAGGATAAGTATAGACAGATAACCAGAATTAACACCTAAGAGAAGATTGTTTACAACCTTAGTAAGGGCTGTTTCTGTGCTGTGTTTGGGGCGAAACCCAGATTGAAAGTGCTTATAGATGTTATTACTTTGAAGATGTGAATGAAGTTGAGCTGCTACTGTTCTTTCAAGTATTTTTGAAACAAACGGAAGGTTGGCAATTGGCCTAAAATTGTTTAGGTCATTAGGATCAGCACCAGTCTTTTGGTTGGTATTCATGATAATAGCTGCTGCTCATATAGTTTAAAAGAGCATTTCCCAAATAAAAATGTTGTTGAATCAATTATTACACAAACCGTTTTTATGGCTTTCCCAGTTGAGTCTAAATAGATGTTGTTGTACGGCAATGTTATTTAAACATTTTATAATACAAAATATTCTTCACTTGCTACTTACTTCAGGTTTAGCCTACTTGACATCTTGATAAAAGCCTGGGTTGAATATTGGCCTTGACTATGTATAAGCTAGGGCTTTAAGCTAATATGTGATGCATGAGTATGTCTTTATATAAAGGGGGTTATATATGACACTTCTAAAGGTGCCAGGAAGAACAAAAAAGAGGTTTTCACATTAATGTCATTTTGGTTTTACAAAGAACCATTCAGAACATTTATTCTAAGCACTTTTTTCTACTATAAAGAACATTTTGTGGAATAAAAAGATTTCATGGATGTTAAAGGCTCTTCACAGAACAATGAATACCAATAAAAAAAACGTACATTTTAAGAATGTGTATATATTTTTATTTTGTTATAATCTATGAAATTTGCACATTAAATTCCCTAAACATTGTCACAATTGAAGAATAGGCGATCATTAGAGCCCCCTGCTGTCAACAAACAATAATTCATCTTCATTATCTGGCTGACCTACCATGTAGACCCATTCAGAGACTCTACATTCATTCCAGACTCTACAGAGGAACATATTGGTCATATTTCACAAACACAGTCTCTTTCAGATCTCGGATCAGAAATAAATCCAGGTTTGTCAAAATACAAAGTATTACAATTCAACAATATTGCACCAATCCAAAAGAGGGGATTATTAGGGAAACAGTCATTCATTATTTTTCCTTCGGTTTAGTTTCTATTTCAGAGGTTGCCACAGCGGAATGAACCACCAACTCTATATCACCAGCATAGGTTTTACGCAGCGGATGCCCAGCGGACAGCCGCAACCCAGTATTGGGAAACAACCATATACACTCATTCACACACACACACACACACACACACACACACACACACACACACACTCACACACACACACTCACACACTCATACATTATGAATTTAGTTTATTCAATTAACCTATAGTCCATGTCTTTGGACTAGGGTAAGCCAGAGCACCCAAAGGAAACCCACCCCAACACAGGGAGAACATGCAAACTCCACACAGAAATGCCAACTGGCTCAGCTTGGACTTGAACCAGCAACCTTCTTGCTGTGAGGCTACTCTCTGAACCAGTGCTAACAACTGAGCCACTGATTGAGAAAACATGTTTACAATAATGTAAATTGTGATGTAATGTATCAAGATTGTGGTAGCTTGTAATATAAATTAAAATGATAGTTCACCCAAAACTAAAAAATGCTGTTATCATTTACTCACCCTTCACTTGTCACAAACCTGTTTAAGTGTTTCTTTTTATTTCAAAATAACCTTTTTTATTTTTGAGTGAATTATCCCCTTAGGAGCAATCCATTAGCATTATGAAAGGAAAAAGTCAATGTGTATAGGCAAAAATTATGTTTTTTTGTGTAGAGCTTCATTTCTGTCAGTGTGAAAATACAATGTGAGGCGGCTTTGTAGTTACACTGGATGCAGAGCAGCTGTGGAAATATTTGAGATCATTTCCTAGTTCTAATTCTCGCAATTCTTGCTTTCTCGGCGCAAATATGGCACCTGAAGAAAGTCCATAAAACAGTCAGCAGACATTTCAGCGTCTGTACTTTTTAAATAGCCGGTGAGAGTTACTTGTTCAAAATTTGGAGATGTAAACAGTCAGCTCTGAATGAAAAAGCTTAGCAGACGAATTGCTGCTAGCAACAGAACATTATTGCTTTAAACTTTTTTCTTACAGAGAGTTACTAAAGAGGCTGACAAATCTTCTTCCTTCAATTCACTGGCTGAGGATCTAAAAAACCTATTTTTGTGTGTGGCCTATATTTACTAAAGAATCAAGGTTTGGCTATTTCGCATGGATGAAAAGGTTAGCACTGCTAGCAACAGCACATCATTACACTAAACCAAAATGTAACCAAACAGGCTGGCAAATCCGCTTCCGTTAGTACATTGGCTACAGAATTGAAAAAGTCCAACTTTGTTTTACTAGATAATCAAAGTTTGGCTTCACAGTAAAGATGAGTCAGCTTACCCAAATAACGGCATATGCTAGCAACAGCACATTATTACTCCTAACAGATTTTTCTCTGCAGAAGGTAACCAAACAGGATGGCAAATCTTCTTCCTTTGTTTCATTTGCTACAGAAGAAAAAACAATAGTTTAGGCTATATCTGACTGTACATTTTAGGCTAATAAATAAGCAGAAGAATTGCTGCTAGCAATAACACACTATCAAACAGAGCATTGTTGGCATGTAACAGAATAAAAGACAGAACTTGGTATCACTTTACAATAACAGTGCATGAATAATGATGCATTATTATGTAAAGTAACTAAACATTACTTTATTATGAACTAATGATGAGTTAAGGCGTGCGCTAATCATGAACTAACTTTAACTACAACATGAGACACATGAGCTGAGGTGTGAATAACGGCTACTTTAATTACTTAGTTTATGTGGTTAATTATTGTATTAATTATCATTTAAGTTTAAGCTAAATGTAATTAACATGAACTCATGAGCTGTTAATGTACGTATAATTATGTCTTGACTTTACTTGGAGGGGCACATCACCATTAACTCATCCTTAACTACTCATGAACTCCTGTTTAAACTCTTCATGTTGACAGAACACTTTTCTAGTGTTAATCAGTGTAAACACTATATGGATGTGCATAAGGAGTTTATGAGTAATTAATCATGGGTTAATAATAATAATACATTTTATTTAAAGCGCCTTTCAAGAAACCCAAGGTCACTGTACAACATCATATACACTATTCAATAATTAAAAATAAACCAATAGTATAAAAATAGAGAAGATGATAAAATACAAAGACATGATACAGAGTGTGGTATGCAGATATAAAGAGTAAGTTATTTTGAACAGATGAGTTTTAAGTTTGGATTTAAACAGAGGGAGAGAGTCATAGTTGCGGATGTTAGGAGGAAGAGAATTCCAGAGTTTGGGAGCAGAGCGACTGAAATGGTTACAATATTTTAGCTGTTGCTAACAGTTTATAGCCCACACATTTAGCCTATTGTTCGGGATCTGTAGAGCTGCGCATCGATGGATTGCTCTTCAGTGTTTGGACTCTCAGTAGTGAATATTAACCCACACTGACCAGAGCTAAACTGAACTGAACTTAACCTCTGAAAACTGAACTGACACTGTTTCAATTCACTATATTCTTCTATGTGAAGCTGCTTTGACACAATCTACATTGTATAAGCGCTATACAAATAAAGATGAATTGAAATTGAATTGAATATTGTAATAAAGTATAAACTCGCTAGCCTATATGTAATGTAATCTGATGTGTATTTATATCGCACATTTACTGTGTATGGTCATACACCCAAAGTGCTTCACAATCATGGGGGGGGGGGGGGGCTCTCCACACTGGGGTATCAGCACTCACAAAGACTGCAGGTTGAGTGCCCCCTGCTGGCCTCTCTAACACCACTTCCAACAGCAACCTAGTTTTCCCATGTGGTCTCCATTCCAGTCCTGCTTAGCTTCAGTGAGTAACCGGTCTTGGGCTGCAACGTAATATGGCTGTGGCCATGTGAGCATCAAATCAAATCAAATCAAATCAAATCACTTTTATTGTCACATCATCAGCAGCACGTGTGCTATGATGAGTGAAAAGCTTAGGTGCTGGCTCCAGACAGTGGAAAATACAGATAGTGCAAATACAACAACAGTGCAAAAAACAGACAGTGCAAAATACAGACAGTGCAAAATACAGACAGTGCAAAATACAACAACATACTCACAAAAAAGAAACAAAACAGTGTAAATTTGGCAATGTGACAGTGATGCGTACGATGGATAGGTGTACACATAGTTGTAGGCAGTATTGTTTAAGTATGGATTGGTTAAAGTGCAGTGCATGCTACATCTTTATGGTGTGCAGTGTGGGGTATGGGAGAGTTTGTGTGGGGTGTGTTAAGTGTTCATCAGCCTGATAGTCTGAGGGAAGAAACTTTCCTTCAGTCGGCTGGTGCGTGACCGAACATGTTGATAAACTGTCATTTAAACATATAATATAACATTTGCCTGACATATTTTAATATATTGTTGACATTTAATGTTGCTAAACATTTCTATGCTAATGTAATAATTTTAACATGACTTAGCCTGGTACTACCAAGTTTATCCAATTAACCTAATTAATGCTTTTTAAAAGGTCATGAATCCCCTTCTATCAGTCTACCTCCTTTTCCAAAAATGCTACATGATGGGCTGGGAAAGCTGTGAGCAGAGGGGAGGAGCAGTATTAGGTAATCATGTTTTTAAAAATGCTATATATTTATGTAATGTATAAATATTTCAAATAGGTGTATCACCAATTTTTCATAACGATTTTAAACACTGAAGATTAAATTAGCTGACAAAAGCTCAGAATTATCCAGTTTTCCCTACAATTGAAGCTAACAGTTGCTAACATTGTCTTAATTTACTTAATCTGAGAAAGC
This sequence comes from Danio tinwini, assembly GCA_903798205.1. Taxonomy (NCBI): domain Eukaryota; kingdom Metazoa; phylum Chordata; class Actinopteri; order Cypriniformes; family Danionidae; genus Danio; species Danio tinwini. The sequence continues at coordinate 129,264 of CAIGQZ010001834.1, read as the reverse complement.
CAGACAAAAAAGGACTGCAGTATGCATTACAGGGTATATTCACGACATAATACGCAACCAATTAGAAAATAATTTTATCAAAACTGAAGCTAGGTTAGCATAGCCACCTCATATGCTGACCATTCAACAGTTTAGTTCATGCACACCAGGAGAGGTGAAATTTAAAAATAATCTAATAATAAGAAATTAAACCGTGATTTATCTTGTGCAATAAAGTTACTAACCAACAAGGAAACACACATGGACAGTGTAATTCATTCATAGAAAAAAAAGGCCAGAAAGGGGAAATTGATGGATTTTTGCCAAATATTAGCATCATTGACCCATAACAATGAGCAGTACAGTAACTGTGGCTATGTTTTTGAGCATTTTATACCATTTATTTCCATTCTAATTTGCAGTGGAAAAAATAAATAAATTGAAATGCAAATCAAAGTATAAATAGAAGTGATCAAATAGATTTTCCCTACCAGCAAATATTAATCCAACACCAAATATAAAAGCAGACACTAACCAGCTGTAACATCGTCCCCAATGACTAAATCTCTAAAAGACAGATGAAAACATTGATAAATTGTTGCTCTGACATGGACATGAAGGATATAAATGACTGAAAAACAGCTGCAGGTGAAGAATATTGATCGCAAGTGCTCAGTTTGTGATCATATCTTGGTTTTGTTTTGTTGATATGTAATTTCAAATCTTCGTAGCTTGAAACAAATTTGAAATTAGTTTGAAATTTGACTGGATTGTGCTTCGCTCTTACAGCTATTGCAAGGGCTTAAACGAAGCAGTGCTCATAATATCCAGTGAAAAAAAAGAAAAAGACAGCTGTAAAACATAACCCACTTTGTATTTTTGTAGGAAACATAGTTTAGATCTTTTTAGGGTAAGTTGAGTTTTTGCTATTTGGTGTGTCAGTTTTAAAGCACAAATTATCTCTCTGCCTCTTCATTTAGCTTTTTCTCAGCTGATGTCTCTCCCACACTCAGCATAGCATTTAGCATGCTAATGTTTCTGGTAACTCTTTAAAATAACACTACCTGAATAATGTGTTAATATGCAGTGTTGTGCCAGTTACTTCCAAACCGTAATACATTACAGATTACTTGTTACTGTTATTTAAAAGTAATTCCTTACATTACAATATTACTTTCTCAAAATTGTAATGTTACATTACTCTTATATATATTTTTAGTTACTTTCACCAAAATAACTACAGAATTAGAACTTAACATTCTAAAATGACCAAATGTACTGCAGAGCATTTTACATCCAGAAGAAAGTGATATAATGGAGCAGAATGACTGTGACCTATCCATGCTACTAACAATATAGTATATAATTGGCAACGTGAAGGCTCAAGACAATGCAAAAAAGGATGACAGTCAGATTCACAAATGATCTGTTAAAGGTATGGTAGAGGTAAAGTGGTTATCTGGCAATGTCTGTGAATAGCTTGACTTTATTCATATTAGACACAACAGGCCTTTATGTAAACTCCAATGCCATGACAAAATGCAGATTTCTTTTCTCTTCTTGTTGCCTTTATTGTATTCTCTTTAAATTCAAGTGGCTCACAACTCAAAACTGTCATCCACAAAGTGAGCATGTACATAGCTTTCTCAATATAATGCTTGTGCACCGATTTTCTCTGTTTGTGGACAAAACTACTTGCAAGCTCTCAAATATACGTTGCTTGCATGAAAATTTTCTCATGCTCTCTCAAATATGCACTGCTCACGCACAAATTTTCTTGAGTGCTCTCAGTACACTGCTCGCTCAGTGAGATTATATGCAGGCTCACAATTTGTGTCTTGTGTTCCCTCTTCCTTTCGTGCTTTTTGATATGATTTATATTGCTGCACTATTTATTGACAATAACCAAAATGTTAAATAATTCTTAATCTAATAAACTATAACATTTTTGGCTGTATGTTATATGTTGAGATATTTCCAGTTTTAAACACTCAAAGACACAGAGAATAGACCTTAAATGTAAATAACACTTTTTATTTTAAAAACATTTATTAAACATCTAAAAGGTTCACCATACTAATCAAATAAAAAACATTTAACCTAAATATAACTAACGCAAGCAAAAATGTAACTGTTATAGAAAATAAGGAAAAACTTGATATGGTGTTATAGTCTACTGAACTATTCACTCTTCAAATAAATCTCACTATCAATCTCATTTTATCATGGCCACTAAAATAAAGTGAACTAGTCTCTGTTGTCTTCCACATTGTTGATGAGATTGTGAAGAACATTTTCCCTGTCATCCTCTTCGTTTTGAGGAAAAGCTGTTCCACAGGGCCCCTGAACATACATATTGGCATGTACTGTGTTTTGAACAGTACTATAGTAAATTACTTCAATCTGTTTTGGTAATACTATAGTTGCTATGGTAACAACAAGTGTAACAAATGACCCAATGCTGTAGTTTTTTTTTACAATATAGTGTATATTATACTACAATTCACCACACTTTACTGTAGTAAAACTACACTTTGTATTTCATTTTATGAGTTCACTATTCTTAATACTACAGTATGCTGAAGCATTCATTAACAAGTTGTAAATAATACTAGCCTAAAACATAACACTCAAAAACACTAGTATTTATTATGGAATTTACCTTAACCTGTAGGTAAATAGTGTAGCAATATATAAACCATATCAACATTCTTGGTATAACACTTTAACAGGAGGATCTCTCGAGAGCAAAAGCACGAAAAGAGGAAGAAACACAAGGCACAAATTGTGAGTCTGCATCATCTGACGGATCGAGAGCAGATCATTCGCACATGAGCAGCCAGTGTTTTAAGTGCACGCGAGAAGTTTTGTCCATGGACAGAGGAAACGGGCGCGTTTGCTCGCTCGTGTTACATGAATGTGCTCTCGATTTGTAATACTGCGCTTACAACATTTGTTAGTGAAATAATGCCATATGCATGTACGTCCATCTCATGAATGTACTGTCTTATGCCATTTTCATCTATTTGCCGCTTTTCCGCTGCGCGTTAGGGCGTAACGTTACTGTGAACCGGGCTGATAGCCCCGGACCTCGAGCTCAGAGGCTGAAATCATTCCGCATTCAAAGTAAAAAGTTCCAATAGCCAGAGGGAGTTTAAAGACAACACACACGTAAGTTCACTCACCATGAACAGGAAATAGAACTGCTGTATTTTTTATTTGTCAATGTCTTGCGGGCTAAAAGTTTGTTGTAATGCACGAGTTACCGAACATGTACCGAGTAAAATATTACTTAAAATGTATTAGTAATGCTGCCTTACACTACTGCGTTGCAGTAAAATGTAATACTTTACTGTAATACATTACTTTTGTAACGCATTACTCCCAACACTGTTGATATGTAAACTAAACATTACTTTATTATAAATTAATGATGAGTTAATGCATGCGCTAATCATGAACTAACTTTAAGCACAATATGAGTCACGAGAGTTCATGTGTGAATAACAGCTACCTTAATTACTTGTTAGTATATGCGTGTTTGTTAATTAATGTATTAATTACCACATTACTTTGATTTATGTAACCATCATGAACTCATGACATATTAATGTATAATTATGTTATGACTTTACTTAGAGGGGCACATCATCATCAACCCATTCTTAACTACTCATGAACTCCTTATGCACATCCATATAGTTTGTTTACACTGAATAACAATAGAAAAGTGTGCTGTCAACATCAACAGTTTAAACACAGGAGTTCATGAGTAGATGAGTTAATGGTGATGTGCCCCTCCAAGTAAAGTCATTGCACAATTATACATTAACAGCTCATGAGTTCATGTTGGTTACATATAGCGTAAACTTAAATGTTAATAAATACATTAATTAACAACATGTAACAAGTAATAAAGGTAGCCTTTATTCACAGATGAACTCATGTGACTCATGTTGTATAATATTAACCCACGATTAGTGCATGCCTTAACTCATCATTAGTTCATAATAAAGTAATGTTTAGTTTACATATTAATACATCTTTATTCAGGTACTGTTATTGTAAAGTATTACCATGTTTCTGTTATTACTTGCTACTGTGTGTGAAGTTAAATGTGTTATTGCAGTTCTGGTTTTCATTTGAATCCAGTATATATTTAATAATTTACAACATAATGTTTATAAAACATCATGCTACCAAAACCAAATGACAAAGTAGGTTGAAATGGCACAGTTAAATGACAAAGTATGCAAAGGATGTAAAACAGGTCTTGCTGTGTAAATGTGAAAAACATATGTGACAAAGAAAAGCTTTCATGCAGGTTTCCCTAAATAACCAGAGTCTGCGAGTCTCTGAAGGCTTGTATTCGTTTTGTGGTATTTGCTATCACGGTTAGCCTCTGGTTTATGTCCCGGCTGAGGTGAAATCATGTGGAACGTATTTGGGGGTAATTTTAGTTTGAAAGGATGTACTTGTCATCACCCTCATACACGCGGCTCACGCTATATGCTTATGTCACTGCGATGACTGACCCCTCTGAAAATCAGACCGTGAACTACTTACAGTAACAAACATGACCACATCAGCTCTTGATTTGGTCAAATAAATCAAAAGCAATATTTTGAAAACATGTATGTTTATGTGTTATAATTTCTGTTGGCTTATGAAGTTTTCTTTTTAAATAGCCAAATAATACTCAACTAAAACTGTTCAAACATTTCAAAGAAATAGTTCACCCCAAAAATGACATTTCTGTTATTCTGTCACTCCTAACATTTTTTACTTTATTTCTTCTGTTGAGCACATAAAATATTTTAAAAATTGTTGAAAACCGGCAGCCACAGATTAGTATTTTGTCCTACCATGGATGTCTGTGGTGCCGGTTTCCAACATTCTTCAAAATATCTTCTTATTGTAACACTGGCTTATTCTGAAAACGTAGCCCCATATACGTTTCTGGAGATCGCAAATTATTTAGCTTGAGCTACATATGGCTGCATTTCATCTTTAAAATGAACGACACAGGGCAGTATGAAGTCATAGGACGATTCTAAGGGCTCACGTCATTTTGGGGCCCTCAGAGATATTATTAGGTGCCCAACAGAACTCACCAACCACATGCTCTTCATCTTTTGTCTTCGACCCACCACACCCCTCAAATCCTCCTCCCAACTCCTGCTCTTCACCATCGTCTGTGAAAATACTCTCCCCGAGTCCAGTGAAGAATGGTTCCGGAAAGCAGGTAAGACAACAACAGAAGCCAAAAAAATTATTAAACAAGTAAATAACAGGGTGAGAATGTGGTAAAATCTGAAAATGTGGTAAAATCAAGGGGCTTTTCTTTTTCTGGATTGCTTTTTTAAAACACTGCGATTGGGTTTAGGGAAGGGACTGGGCGGGTCAAGTGCTTTTTAAAACACTATTGGTTGGGTTTTTGAAGGGGGAGATTGGAGGAATCGTTGGGTTGGTCAGTCAGTAAATCAGTCAGTCTACAGTGGCCTCTGGTGGATTTACGTGAGAACAGCAGGCGCAAATGGCACTCGCGAGAGAAATTTGAGATCTGAAAAAGCATACACAGCGACCTCTGGCAGATTTGAAAAAAAAAAACCCCAAAAAAACAAAAACGTAGCTCCTGGGGCGTATGTTGCTCTTTCCAGAAATGTGCATAGGGGTACGTAATCAGAATGAGCCTGGGTTGTCTTATTGTGTTCAATGAAAGAAAAAAAGGAACAAATATAGCTTTGGAACCACTTGAGAGCAAGTAAAAAGTGAGCAAATTTTTTTTTGTATGAACTAACCCTTTAAATTTGTCATTTGATTTCCATTTTGTGAGGAACAAAATTCTTTCTCCACATCACCTACAAGTCTGTAAATAATTTTCATGGCAGACGGATTAGTTTGTTCACTTCTTCGATGTCCAAAAAGCTCTTCTGAGACGAACAATGTCATGCGTGGACGATTAATGACAGTAGATCCTTCAGAGTAATTCCTTTTCGGATGCAAAACGACACCACAACTCTCCTGAACACAAAACATGATGAGCAAACCTATTTTCGCCTCTGGGAAGCGATTCATCAAACAAGGAGTTCAGACAAGGAGCAGCAGTGTTTTATCAAGCCAAACACTGAACCTCCCTTGATGTCTAGAAAGAAGTTTCCACAGATCCACATGTAGAGCATTCTTACATTGAAAGACAGCCAGTAAACCACTAGGGGAGTCTTGGACAGGACTGTCTATTCAGGGTCAATTCGGGTTTGTCTGGGTCAGGCCGCACCTGACCAAACTTGATTTACGAAAACACTGCTTGTCTGTCTGTGGCAAAACACACACAAACTAGATAGTGAAGGTCGCTTGGTCAAAAATGTATGTTTACCTCACAGAGCCTTCCCTGGATTTTTTTTAAAACAGCTAGTAACCTGTAATGTTAAATTCGGGTTGAATGGGAAAGAAACATAATTAGCATGAATTGACATTTAGTCGGACGACCTGGTGGCTCAGTGGTTAGCACTGTCACCTCACAGCAAGTTTGCTGGTTCAAGTCCTAGTTGGGCCAGTTGGTATTTCTTTGTAAGGTTTGCATGTTCTGCCCGTGTTGGCGTGGGTTTTCTACTGGTGCTCTGTTTTCCCCACAGTCCAAAGACATGCACTATAGTTGAATTGAATAAACTAAATTGGCCCTAGTGTATGTGTGTGAATAAGTGTGTATGGATGTTTCCCAGTACTAGGTTGCAGCTAGAAGGGCATCCGCTGTAAAAAAAAACATATGCTGGATAAGTTGGCTAATTAATTTTGCTGTGGCGACCCCTGATGAATAAAGGAACTAAGCCAAAGAAAAATGAATGAATGTATGAATGACTGTGGCGAGGGGGCGTGGCCGAGAGCCGTGGGAGCGAAACGAGGCCCGCCACAGATGAGATGCACCTGTGGCGCGCACCTGCCTTCAATCCCACGGAAGGAGCTCTGGACTATAAGAGGAGGAACGATGGCAGAGGACAGAGAGAGAGGACCGGGCCCGGACATGTTTTACTTTTGCTTTCAGTTTGACGGCAGTCTCCGTGAGGAGCTGCCGTCCTTTTGTTTTGATTTAGACGGCAGTCTCCGTGAGGAGCTGCCGTCCCCTTTTATTAATAAATATTTATTTGAAGTTCGTCGGTTCTCCGCCTCCTTCTTCCCGTAACTTCATTACAATGACCATTTGCCAGAACATTTTTAACACCTCCTAATAAGACATGGCTAACATGTTTTAGCATATTGCTACCATGTTTAATTATATTTTAAGAGCCCCTATTACACATTAAAAAGGGTCATATTTGGGTTTTATGGGTCTCCAACAGTGTTATTCAGACACCTTAGCGCCGAAAGCAGTGCAGTTAAACACCATCATATTGCTTTATTCTTAACTATAATACACATTCAGTATTAATCCACACAGCAGCAAAAGCTAAACTATCCTGAACCTTGACCTCTGCACGTGTGTAGGATCAGCTAACGGTGGCCATGGAACGAGCTCACAAATGCATTTAAATCTGTAAACAAAGCAGCACACGTCTCGTTTTCAACGTGGCATTAGACACGATTCGAGAATATAAAGAGTTAACCTGATACAGTACAAGCATTTTCAAGTAACAAAACATGTAGATCATTTCTATTTGCAAACATTGCTGTGGCACCTCTTGCGTGAAGTGTTATATGTTCTCAGGGCTTACCTGTACTCTGCTTTGCCCAGCGATCACATCCCCAGCCGGGGGTTGTAGCACTCACCAGCGCTCCTCCTCTGTCCTCTGACAAGTTAACTCTGTGGGCTCCCATCACGCTCACCCCAAGCCTTTCCAGTGCTGTGCACCAGCCCGAAGCCCTATACCTAATAAACTCCTTATTTTGCCCACACCCTTGGTGTTTTGTCTGTCCATTACAAAATGGAGGAAGAAACTAATCCATGAGCTGTGTTCCTGTCCAGCTCTGTCAAAGTCTCGTACATCAGTAGACCGCAGGTTTAAATTTTGCCGGGTCTCTGCGCACAACAATTATGTTTTGTATCTACGTCACGCTGAAGCGGCTAAAGACTCGTTATCAAGATGATTTATTTAAAACACTATGAGTAGACTCTTTTTTTAGATGAATCAATAGTTTTAAAAACTGTCCACTTTCAGATTTAAGCCTTAGCTGGATATTTCACTTCACTTAGAGCTGTGTTACAAACTACATGGAAGGTCGACAGAAACTCATAATAGGGGCTCTTTAGCATTTATAGCATAAGTTGCAATGCTGCTAGCAAGTTTTTTTCATTATAGTGTTTTACTAGCATGGATTGCATGCTAACAATTTTATACAATAACATTTTAGCCATGGCTAGCATTTTGTTAATGTTTTAAGATTTTAGCTACTGTTAAATGGTCATAGTAATAAAATATTTAGCACACTGATAGCATTTTTTGGAATGTGGCTAGCATGAATTTTAAGTCTACAACATTTAAACCTGTTTTTAACAAGTGCTACAATCTTTAGCAAATACAAGCATGAACTGGAAAGCAGATATGTTCCTTGCATGTTTAGCATTTTGCTAGCATGTTGATAACATGTTGTTTACATGTTACTAGCAAAATTTACACATTAGTGGTGTGAATTAGCATGTCGATAATTTTTTCAGTGATTTAATACAACATTTTAGTTGCAAGCAGGATGCTAATGTATAACACACTGTTAGCATGAACTAGCGCAATGATTGCATTTTTTATGCCTCACAATTTGCTAGCATTAGCATTTTACTTGCCTGGAAATTTTGTTTTAGAAGAAGAAGCAGCAGCTGCTTAAAAAGTCAGTTTGTTGGCTTTCTCAAGCCACGTAATTAACTGCAGAAGCTGCCAGTTGAAATTGATTACAGGGTTCCACAGTCATGGAAAACCTTCAAATATCACTCATTTAAGAATTTTTCCTTTTCAGGCCTGTAAAAGACATTTAGTAAAATCATAAACATTATAATAACTGTATGTCCCCGAGCTTGATATTAGATGTTGAAGCTTTTTTTTCTTTAAATTTACTAGCTAATTTCCTAATTAAAAAGAAAAAGTAACAATTATTAAACATGCATTAAACATGAACATTATGAAAGTAATTAATATTTCGATACACGTGCTGTAATGCATGTGTATTATGTCACAGTTTACACAGAGATGACAGTAGTAATGTTTTCCTAAAATTTAAAATACATTTTCAATAGGTGGTTCATTCCACTGTGGCGACCACAAATTAATAAAGGGACTAAGCCAATAAGAAAATGAATGAATGAATGACATTTTCAATAGTTTGTGGTTTTTTGCCTCGTAAAATTTGCCTTCTGTCATGTAAATGAATGTTCAAAATGCATACAATTTTCTCAGTTTTAAAATAATAAAAAACTAATCCATTAGAAATTCCCCCCAAAAAACCATGACTTATTTCCTGACTTTACGGTAGAACTGAAGTCCTGTACTAAAAAAATTAAGTAGCAGCTTAGGACATCACAAAATTATGTTCAGACGTCAACAGAGAACAAACCTGTAATACTTCCACACAACCACCCAGTTTGAAACTACTATTTCAAATGCACCTTTTCTATGTTCGAAGACCTGTCAGAATATTGACCTGATGGTGGAGAAACCTGATAATTCACAGGTCAAATAAATCACAGAGGCATACACATAGTCTAAAACTCTATAAATGCCCCCTCCCAGATGTCCACAACAAAAATTAACGTGTCGGCGACAGGCCATGTTTTCATGAAAATGAGCCTAACTGCTTTCACAACATCCTTGTTTATACTCCCATCTACCTGTCCGGCCTCTGAGTCAGTCAGCGCGCGTAATAAAAGTCGTCACCGCAGACCATTTCTGCTAAACCCATGAGTCAGTGCAAGTGATGATAGACGTCAAAAAACATTACGAGATCACTGCGTTCAATTCATTAGCCACTAGAAAGGCCTCAGTGTGGTGGATGAGGTCAGAAACGTTTGCAGGAAAAAGCTTTTGAATCAAAGGAAATAGACTATTATCTTGCTATCAGTGGTGGACCACAAATCTGTGATGGCTCCTCCCCTTTGTGCATACTTTGAGACAGGCACTGCCCACAAATAGTAAAGTTAAAGAGACGGTTCACCCAAAAATCCCGGTGTCAAATATTGTAAATAACACTAGGGCAAGCTCTCTATGTCTTGTTCCTCTGCAATGAAGCCTGTAAAATCCTGGTTATTTACAGAGGGGGAGTATTAAAACATATTATATATATTCACTAAGTTTTATATCACTAAGTTTTTATATATATATCACTAAGTTTTGCCAGTTTTCTTGTCAGACATGCTTGAATGGCTTTTGTCAGGACTGAATTTTGGCCCCATTCCTCTCTGCTGTCATCCAATGTATAGTGCTCTGCTTTTAATCCAAAACAGGAAAGCATTTGGAAAACTACCAGTGACACATAATGGATTTTTACACAAGTTTATATTATAAAGGTGAGTTAGCAAGAGGCTGCGTGGAGAAAATATTTAAGTAACGTTCGCAATGTTGCCGTTTTAAATCTAAATTAGCCACAAACTAGGGTGCTGTAAATTCTTAGGCAGTATCCAAAGTAAAAACAAAACTTTGTAAGTACCTTACCCTATAACCCACCGACAGCCAGTTTAAATATTGATATTTCAGCACTCTGGGTTGCCTTTGTGGAAAATACACCATATTTCATTTTTGAATGCTGCTTCAATGTATATGACTGCGACCGATAACGCGACCTACGAAATGAGATTTGCATATTTTGAAGTTATAAAATTCCACACGAGGTGGATTTTAATTAGCAAAAAGTGCACATATTACAAATGTAAACATTAGCTGAGCACCATACATTGTCATGCTGTGTTCACACCAGATGCGGCATGCACAAATAAGTCATGCTATTCGCTCATAAATAGACGTGTGAACATTTTGAGTTTACGTGCTTCATTCGCTCGTTAAAATTAACTTTACAACAGACACAAATTTGTGTCATGGGCAGGGCTTCTGTCTGCTCTGTGACTATAGCTTCATTGCTAAATGGCTAACATGAATTTTACAGAGAGAATAGTTGTGTATTATGTGCTTTATGACGGCTAAAACAGCATAGACTCATTCGGCACTGTGTCGGAGTCTATTAGATCCTTTCAGAGGTGCACCCAGCTCTGTGAGTTCCTCCAGAAACTATACCTGGATAAAGGAAGCTTTCAGCAGTGCTTCCGACTCAGCCCATCCCAGTTTGATGAGCTGTTGTCCGGTGTTGGCAGCAGAATTTCCCCTCGGGACACCAAATGTAAACGCTAAGTCATAATCACGCCCCTACAAGAGCAAGCTCCTGATTGGTTAATGTGGATGTCTATTCGCGTCTTTGCATTGACTAAACATGTAAATCACTCACAATTGTTGCTTCATCCGCGTACCATAACACCGTGTCCTAACAACACAGAACGCACAAGATTACAGAGACAAGCAATTTGGCTATCTGCACAAAATGCAACATGACGCTTTAGTGCTTTAGTGTCTTTAGTGTCAACGCTTGACAGAGGGCATGTCTGAAGTTGGGGCTGATGCGAATAGCAGCGTTAGCCAATGAAATAAGTCAGCAATCGCTACTGTCTGAGCTGGTGTATTTGCATACATCGATCTGATTGGCTGACGGATCCACAATGCAGTTCGGCAACGTCTGACATCACCTATTCAAAGTGAATAGGAAGAGTTGAAGCTGACACCCAGTGTGAATGGGGCGTGACAGAAACATTTAAATACAGCCATTCAGAATAGTGTGCTGCACTCCAATGAAATGGTAAAGCTTCTAATCAAATTAATACATATCTTTAACATTATTATAACATTAAATGCTGAGGGACTGATATTTGTAAAATAAACAGTACCTGATGCAATCCTTGTCATAGATGTTTGATGTTGTTCAGCCGCGAAAAAATGAACCTGTTTCTAAAATATACATTTCAGGTTATGGTTAAGACAAAAACAGCTTTTAATATGGAAAATATTCTTGTATGTCGTTGTTTGTAGCTAGGATTAGGTTACAGTGTAAGCTCAATAGGCAGGCACTAGTGCTCCTGTTGGTGTCGTCAATCTGGCAACCTGTGTTTGTGTGGAGGCATCAGATTTTGGAGTGCAATACCTACAGTAGTTCATACCTAATTTCGGCACATTTCAAAAAACCTAGAGGACAGTTTTGATATCCTTAGAGGGTCACAAAATCGTTAAAACAGACCAGTATATCTCCACATTCACCCACCAAAACATTAATTACCTTTCTGTAGACCTTCAGTCATCCATGACCGATCCAAAACATGACTTGTAGTCGAATAAATGTCAACATCCAGGTAGTTTATTTTACTGTGAATTGAAAGTTTGTGAAACAGAAGACATTTTGACTCAAGAAGAAACATTTGCGGTTTGGTTGTAGCACCTGTGGGCCCTTCGAGCCATTAAGTTAATGATAAAAGCAGACAAGGTTAGCGGGAGTGCATGCTCATGTCAGTCGCATATGATGAAGGTGAGAAGAAATGAAAAATTAGCTGGAAGATGCTAAAACGGAAGAAATATCACTTAGGCCGCAAAATGTCTGGCTCATTGTGAATGTACAGCAGTTGTGACGAGTCTATTACCAAAATCTACTTCCCTTTGGGCCTTTATATTTGAGGTGGAGTGGCAGTTTAATGGCGGAAAGTCAGTGCAGATGGTGTTACGAGAGCTGAGGGCAGCATCACTCAGGTCAGCCGACTGGAGAAACTGAGAAAAGGAGATATACTGTATAAGGACAGAGAAGCAGTCGTGGGTTCAAGGTAAGATAAAAGCTTTCTGGATTTGAGGGTTAAACTACAACCCCAAATCAGAAAAAGTTAGGACAGTATGGAAAACGCAAATAAAAAAAGAAATAAGTGATTTCTAAATTTGCTTTGACTTGTATTTTATTGCAGAGAGTATAACACACATTATTTATTGTGTTCCTATTTTTATTGCAATTTTGGTTCTTGCAACACATTTTCCAAAAAAGTTGAAACAGTAAAGCATTTACCATTTTGTATTGCTGCTATTCCTTTTCACAACACTTAAAAGACCTTTAGGGACAGAAGACACCAAGTGATAAAATGTTTCAAGTGTAATTTTGTCCCATTCTACCTGCAAACAAGTCCTAAGGTGCATGGGCAACAATACAGGGTTTTTGTTGTCCCATTTTGCACTTCAAAATGCACCACACATTTTCTATTGGAGACAGGTCGGGACAGCAGCCAGGCCAGTCAAGTACCTGTATCCTCTTCCTCCGCATCCAGAACTTTGTAATATGTGCAAAATGTGGTTCTGCATTGTCTTGTTGAAATATGAAAGCAGCATATTGTGACCCAAAATCTCTATGTACTTTTCAACATTAACGGTGCCATCACAGAAGTGCAAGTTACCTTTGCCCAGATCACTGAGACAACCCCATACAATGACAGACCCTGGCTTTTTGACTTGCTGCTGGAAACTGGATGATCCTTTTCTTCTTTGAAATTCCACCAGATTTCTTGAATCTTTTAATTATTCTATGCACTGTTGAAGGTGAATTATCCAAATGTCTTCTTATCTTTCTTTGAGGAACATTTTTTTAAACGTTTCAATAATTGCAAGATATAAACGCAAGATTTTTGTGCAGGGAAAACAATTTCAAAGTTGTAAAACAGAAGCTCTGAATTCTAAAACAAATTTAAAATTGCGAGAAAGTTGGATAAACCTTCTCATAAAGAATATAACCTTGAATTGCAAGAAACAAACTCAAAATTGTAATCACTTGAGCCTTATGTGAACCTATAAAACTTGCATTTGTGAGAAATAATCGCAATTCTAACATTAAAGCCCAATTATGATATAAATTATGAGATTTAATTTCCGAATTGAATTGTGAGATGGTCTCAAAATTTTCTACCGCAAGAAATAAAGTTGTAATCCTGAGAATACACTTAGATGTAAGGACAGTTATGAAACACACTTTCTTCTGTTCATGTGAACCACACACTTTCTTTTAAATGGTCCATATTTCTCCATGCAGGTGAGTGGGCTTTACAAACCACCTGTACAAGATACTCTTTTCTTCTCCATATGCACCAGGGCTGTGCAATTATTCAAAGTGAAGTTTATGTATAAACAAATTTCGAGAGAATCACATGCTTATGATTGTTCTCAGCTGTTCCTGCATTAGCCTATAATCGATTATCCAATCAGATGACTCCTAACTCACTGTAAATAACCAGAGTTTTCTTGTCTCAATATCTTCGTCTTGAAGAACGCCCCGCTCCGCACCAGCTGCTACTGCTACTGCTACTGCATCTCCAACAACAATTTCATCAACAACTTCAACAACATCAAAGCCTAAGCTTTCAAGACGTCGGCAATCCAACCTACTGCAATGAAACCGAACCCTCACCGCTCTCCTAGCGGTGCCCCAGTGGTAACGTACATAGCACGCTCCAAAGGGAAGCCTCGCCAAGAAATAACCACTCTCCAACAAAAACTAAACATTTTATAAATCTTTGAAAGACGAGACTAGCGCTAATAGAATAAGTTATACAAAAGAACTCACCTCTCAAAAATCTTGCCTGTCCACAGATCTATCATCCTAAGTAATTCGACTGCAAGGGTCCAGGCAATCCAATCCGCAAAACATTAGTCCACAGCATATTCACACATCGATAAACATGCATTAAATGCACTGTTATCATCCAAACCACTTGCTGGAGTGCATTCAGTAGCGTCTCCAGTCATAACAACAGTGATTTTAGTCAAAATGGCTGCCGGCCTTTTGATTGACACTTCTTTGAGCCAATAGCTGAAAAGTGAAGCGTCATCATCCAATGAGCTCTTAAACTCGAGATGGTCCCGCCCTCTCTTTTGACAGATTAAGAATGGACTCTGAATTTGTGAATGAACTGGGCTAGATATGCTTGGGATTTTAATCACATTATGACTCCAAACCTAATGTTATTTATTCATGTATTTAAGTAAAGCCCATAACTAACATTCACACAAAGTGGTGACTTTGTTTAAGTTCAGGGCTTTATGTTGGCAGTTGATTATATATATAAAAAAAAAAAAGGAGGAGGACAACGTTTCCGACAATGGAACAATGTTTCATCCATTGACTCAATGTTAGATACCTTCACATCTTAAACAAATTTCTATATCACTAAGGGGTTTAAACTCCATTGCACTATAACTTCACCTACTCAGTCTTCAAGAGGTACTTCCAGGACCACCAGATAAGCCACACCCCATATCCTCAGCTCTCCATCCATCTGACATCCTGCGGGGAGACGAATGCCCACCTCTACCATCCTTGCACTTTGCGTCAACGAAGCTATCAGACCATGCAAGCTATCATACCATGCATTAACAAAAAGCGCTTCCATCCACAGTTGTCCATGCCCTTATTAAGATGCCTCGCATGGATACCAGCTAAAACAATTTATGTCTGCTGTACATGTACCATGTTGTTAAATATTTCATTTCTGATTCTCTCTAAAGAGGCTGACCCTCATCCAACCTTTTACACTCCACATCCATTTCAAATACACACTCTTCACAAAGGATACATTTCCACTCACCCAGCCCACACCTCGATGCCATATTCACACTAGCCTTTTAAGTTTTTTGAGATGTTCCGAACTAACATCACATTTCAATCCCACAATCCACCTTACCATATCTGATCTGACTTTGCAGGATAAAGAAATGCAATCTTTCTTTATTAAGCAAAGCAAACAGATCAATTTCACAAAGGACATTACATTTTTATGTAACATATTTACATTTTGATATCTCCCTCCCCTACACATCCATTCCTAACCCTCTTAGCATGCTTACACAACAGAAGAGCAATACCACCTCAGGGAAGCCCAGCTGATCCTCTCCAGCTGACCTCCACCCACATGTATTTCTAGCTCCGACCCATTTAGGGGTTGCCCTGAGTTTCAATTGCTGCAGCAGCCATGCTCTAAACAAGCTCATATTCACACACATTTCCAAATACCATTATAGTCACACTCCCTTGCACTCAAACAGCAGTAATTGCTCTGTGGGAGCGCACATTGCCTCCATACTGACCCACTGCACCTCTGCAGCAGCAGAGATGTTCCGCTGAACTACACCCACCCATAGCACCACTGCAACTGCAGTGACGCTCTGGCCGAGCCTTTACTCACCTTCATCTCTACATATCACTACTGACAGTATCTAAGATTTCTACAGGAGCACTCATAACACTCTAATATGACTTCCACTGCACCTCTGCAACAACAGAGCAGCTCCGCTGAGCTTAATTTCCCCTTTTGCACCACTGCCGCAGCAGTGATGCTCTGCCCAAGCTCACATACACTTCCATTTAACATACCACTACTGACACACTCCCCAGCAATGCTACAGTAGTTTAAACGCCCCAGCAGAAGTGTACTTACCCGTTATTGTTGAGCCCCCCCCCCCCCCCGATCCAGACAACCCATTACTCTCCTTATACTGTCCAAATGCATCCACACACCATGCAAAAGATACCTTTCCACACACATAGCTCACACCCTCGACACTATGTTTACACTAGCTTTTTTCAGCTTCCGAATTAACAATAACATCCAATTTCAACCCCACCATCAACTCCACTGTGTCCGATCTGACTTTGCTGAATAAAGAAACTCTTTCATTCTTTGTTAAACAAGAAAAACAGACCAGACGCAGAAGGGCATTACATTCGTATATTTGACATCCCCTCCCCCACACACCCTTTCCAGTTCCTCTTAGCTTTTACACTTTAGGAGAGCCCAAGAGCCCAACCCCCCGCTTCCCCCTTTTACTGATGATGCTAACCGTCCAGTAACACGCTTTGGTTTCAAAAACACTTAAAAGAAGTCCTCCGACGTCCGCCTCAGCCATCACCATTTCAAGAAAGCCCAGCGGATCCTCTCCAGCCGACATCCAACTACCAGAGATCAAGGGCACAAGCACGACTCTGCCATGCAGCATCCAGAGTTCAAGGGCATGAGCATGACTCTGCCATGAAGCACCCAGACTTCAAGGGCATGAGCACGACTCTGCCATTCAAGGGCACGAGCACGACTCTGCCATTCAAGGGCACGAGCATGACTCTGCCATTCAAGGGCACAAGAATGACTCTGCCACGTAGCACCCTAGCTACATTTTATTTCTCTTCTTCCCTCTTTTAAGTGCGAGCTTCCCTCCGCTTCCCTTTCACTCCCGCTCACCACGGCTCTGACTCCCGCAGAAGTCACACAGAGTTTTGAACCCCGCAGGGGTCCCGCCAAGCCCATCCCCAACCCAACCCTTAACAGCCACATGCTAGCTCTTGCTAAGACCCCGTTCAACCTATAGCTCTTTCTTATTCCCTTTCTCCAATAATCCCCACTAATTATTTTCCAGCGTGAGTCTCTCCTCTTCTTTTCTTTTCAGTGCCCAGTTCTACCTCGACTTTATCTTTTTTCTAGCGTTGAGTTCCTCCACTACTCTTTCTCTTTTCAAATAGGCCCTGAATCCCCAGCTCTAACTCCCGCAGGAGTGACTAAAACGAGCTTCGACTCCCGCAGGAGTCCCGCCACGGCTACCTCTTGCAGGAGTCTCCACTGCCCCTCCCTCTCCTAGACTCCCGCAAGAGTAACACCCCCGCAGCTCTAACTCCCACAGGAGTTACCCTGAGTTTTGACTCCTGCAGGACTTCCTTGACTTCCTTCCGGCACTTATCTGCCCCTTCTTTTACTTCCTTACAGCGTTGAGTGCTTCCGCTACCTTTTACTCCCTATTTTTCATCTCTACGTTTTCTTATACTGCTTCACCCCCTCCCCATCTCCTATCACAGCATTAAGATCCTTCATTAAATCTTCTTCCTTCAGCGCCCAATTCTCAGCTTTCTATCTTTCTTCTAGCATTGAGTCATTCGCTATTCTTTCCTTCTTTCCGCATAGGACCTCACTCACACAGCTCTGACTCCCACAGAGTCCCCCTAGCTCAACTGCCGCAGGAGTTCCATACCCCCTCTCTAACTCACACCCCTCTCCCGCAGGAGTCTCCACTGCCCAAAAAATCTTCCCTGACTCCCGCGGAAGCCCCACCCACCCCAGCTCTGACTCCTGCAGGAGTCCCCCCAAAGTCTCGACTCCCGTAGGAGTCACTCCCAGCCCCTCCCATGCCACTTGCCCAGACTCCCGCGGACTCTGTTTCCAACTTCGCTCTAGCAAGAGCTTCTCTACTCTAACTTCTTCCACAAAGTTATGTCCAGCAGCCGGATATAGCATAGACCTATGCCTCTTGGGGGGTTCCTTCAATACGCGGCTGCTGTCCCGAGCGTAAAAGGCTTCTTTGGGGAGTTTATCGAGATCTACCTGAGCTCAAACTCCCCTCTCGCCCTGCAAATGGGAGGGAGCCCAGGGCTCGAGGATTTTACAAGCTCAGGGGCTCCCTGAGCTACAAGCTCTCGGGACAGCATGCCAAACAAGCTTTATTATCAATCATCAGCTAAGTGTGAACTCTTGAAGTGAAGTTTATGTATAAACAAATTTCGAGAGGATCACACACTTATGATTGTTCTCAGCTGTTCCTGCATTAGCCTATGATCAATTATCCAATCAGACGACTCCTAACTCACTATAAATAACCAGAGTTTTCTTATCTTAATATCTTCGTCTTGAAGATCCCCCAACCACCTCTACTTTCCCTCATTTTTAGATGGGCGACACGGCAGCCCAGTGATTAGCACTGTTGCCTCACAGCAAGAATGCCACTGGTTTTAGTCCCTACTAAATCAGACGACATTTCTGTGTGGAGTTTTGCTTGTTCTCCCTGTGCTCGCGTGGGTTTTCACCGGGTTCCCGGTTTCCTCCCACAGTCCAAATAACACGCTGTCACGGTTGTGGATCTGTCTGTTCTCTTGTATGTGTGTGTGGGGGTATGGGTGTGTTTGTTTGAGTGTACCTTCATCGCGTGGCTGTGTGTGTTTACATGTCGTCAGCTGAGCGGTCACGTGCTTTGCTGGTGCTCAGCATCGCTCAGCTGTTAATCAGTGATCCACAGGTGCAGCGCGTTACCGCGTGCTTTTATCTGTTTAGTGTTTGTATCTCGTGTTGTCAGTTCGTTGTGGTTCACATATGTGTCTGTTCCCTGTTCGGCTTCTCTCGCTGAATCCGCTGGTGGTGAGTCATCATAGAGTCTGTTGCTTTTGGACTTGTCAAGCACTGCTTGGTTTCATTGAAGCTGTTACCGCTGTTTGCACTGATGATACTCACAAAAGATTCACTTTGTTTGGCTGCTCTGAAGAACTATTACCGCTGTTAAGCATTGTTAATTTCCTTGAGAGATGCACCATTGCTCTACCCCTTCCCTCGATATCTGGTGAGATATCCATCAGAGACGTCCCTCTGGATCTGTTGCTCTGAAGAACTATTTTCGCTGTTTAGCGTTGTCGAATCCCTTGAGAGATGCATCATTGCTTTACCCTATCCCTTGATATCTGGTGAGATCTATACCCGTTGTTATTTCCTGTTATCCCTGTTAATAAATCAACTTGCATTCACTTGCATTTGGGTCTCCTGTGTATTTGTGACACACGCATTAAGTAAATTTAACACACAAAATTGATACCATAGTCAAGCTCTAAAGCAAGCACTCCTCTCCTCAGTCATCCTTTTCCACCATTCAGCTAGAATAAGCCGGGGGAGTTTATCGAGATCTACCTGAGCTCAAACTCCCCTCTTGCCCTGCAAACGGGAGGGAGCCTAGGGCTTGAGGATCTTACAAGCTCAGGGCTCTCTCCCGGGACAGCATGCCAAACAAAATAACTCTTGAAATTCAGTTACGATTCTGATTTTGGCTTCTAATGGTTATGGAAAAACATTAATCAAGATTAAACAATTAGTGCATCACATACCGCCCCCTTTCCAGTTGTACACATTTGTTGCTTTGCAAAGCTCAGTTTCACGTGAAAATTGCATACTGCTCTTAAAGTGACAGCGAGCAATATTCCTGTTGCTTTTGATCATTATTAATCAAACAACAAAAGGACAAAATCACTCACTGCTCTTGACTGAAGGACTTTTGTAGCTATAATAAAAGTTTTTTTTTTTTTTTTTGTTACAGTGAAGATGCTTAAAGCACAGTTTCATATTTTATTCTATTGTATTTATTTCCCTTTTCTTATTTACAGGTAGGAAAATAACTGTGTATATATACACAATTTATGTCAGAATTTTTAGCGGCCCTTTATATTTTACCTTAATGTCTGTTTTCAGTTAATGTTTAACTGAAAGAAGATTTTTTTCTCAACCCATTTCTAAACAATAGATTTAATAACTCATTTCTAATAACTGATTTATTTTATCTTTGCTATGATGACTGTACATAATATTTCACTGCACATTTTTCAAGATACAAGTATTCAGCTTAATGTGCAATTTAAAGGCTTAATTAGGGCCTACTCACACTATGCTATTGGAACCGTGCCCTGGCCCCTTTCCTGGATCGTTTGAGAAGTGTGAGGGCTCTAAATCGGGCTCAGCATGGTTCACTTGGCAAGCGTGCGCAAGCCCGAAACTGAAAGCGAGATATGACTTTTAAGGGACGGTTTCATATGGATTAATTAATCATTCATACTGTTCAATGAACGCAAACTGTCGTAGATTATTAAAGACGCAAACCTCTCACTGCACGACAGCTGCGCCTTCAGCAAACTTCCTAATTCCTGCAGCACGAGGACTTTATGATTGTTTATGAGCGTCAAAAGTGGCTGACCTGTTTGGCGAAATATTAGACTGCGTGTCACCGCATATTAAACGACTTAAACAATATAACTTAAGAAATCTCTACTGTGCTGAGTGAGAGCGCTTACTGAGCAGCGTGTCATCGATGACGTAAGCGCGCCTAGGCCCGAATGTAGTGTGAGTGCGGGCCGTCGGGGGAGATGGGACGTGGGACAAGCGTGCTTTGGCCCGGTTCAAGGCAACTGTACATAGTATGAGTATGGCCTTAGGGTAATTAGGCAAGTTATGGAAATTAGGCAAGTCATTGTATAACAGTAGTTTCTTTTGCAGACAACCAAAATAAATATATATTGCTTAAGGGGGCTAATAATAATGATCTTAAAGTAGGTTTAAAAATATTAAAACCTGCTTTTATACTAGCTGAAATAAAACAAATACAACTTTCTCCAAAGGAAAAAAATATTATAGGAAATACTGTGAAAAATTCCTGAATCTGTTAAACATCATTTGGGTAAATTTTTTTTTTTTTTAAATCACAGGAGGGTGAATAATTTTCAATAACTTTTGACTTGAACTGTATAACGTTTTGAATAAACGTGATTACAATTATGACCAAAATAATCGTGATTATGATTTATTCCATAATCGAGCAGCCCTAATATGCACCAGATACCTTCTTATTAGCACCCAGCTAATAAGTGTTTATCCTCACTTGTAAGTTGCTTTGGGTAAAAGTGTTTGCTAATGAGTAAATGTAGTGAATAAAAATGTTGAAATAGCAAAATATTAACAGCTCTTCAAGACTGAAACGTAAAAAATTCAGGATTGTAATAAAATAATTGATTGCGTCATTGTTATGGCATCCATAGTTATATGAGACATTCCCTGTAAATAGTATTAGAGTAATTAGAACAATTTGACACTTATTTCCATAAATTACAAGGATACTACACTTACAATCTGGGAATGATGCCTGCAGTGCCTCAACAACTCACTCTGGTAATATTTCATTTCCTCTGATTTGTGTGCTTAGGAAATAATGGCAAACATCATGAGAACATTGCGTCTTCATGCGATAATTACAGTATTTATGCCAGACAACTATGGTATCCATCAGGACTTTTCACTATTAAATGCTTCTTATTTGTTTGGCTCACACATGTAGCGCAGATCTTATTTCCTTGTGGTCTGGAAGCAGAGGCGGTGTGGGGTTATTTTAACTGAAGCCTCTTTTTTTCCTTCAATCAAATGAATATTTGGAGGTGTTTGGTCCAGAAACCCATGAGGTCAAGTCTCTGAGTCACTGTCTGGTCATTTGGGGTCTGTCTGGCCAAATATCCTGGAATAATTTTCAACAACAGATCCATAGAGACAGGCAGATTATGAGTGGGAACAATTATCATGTTCATTTTTCAGTACTGCTCTTTTCTTGCAAGCATCTGTACAGTAAATGAAAAACACTGTTACACCATTAAAGGCACAGTATAGGCTGCTAGAGGGCGCATATTCACAATAAACAAAGTTGTAGTGAGCAAACATGAGAATTACATTCTACAGGACTCTTTCTCTTCTTCAGAAATCATGTGCATGGATGAGATAATGTATTTAACACTTTTGATCATGGTAGTGTGAAGTAGTGTTGTCACGATACTGGAATTCGATACCAATCAGCAGGAGCAGATGTAGGGATTTTGGGGCAATAGGCAAGTACAGCCCATAATATTTCATGTTATTTTCAAGGTATTACATTTTATATTATTTTTGATTATGCAATGTATGGTTGAATGCTAAAGTTTGCCTGAATTAAATCTGTGAACATCAGGAGGCTGTGTAGTTTACAAAATCAATAAAATCCTGCTAGATTTGACATCATGCTGCTTTGTTTACTGCAGAAACCAAGGCAAAACCATTATTTGTGCAGTTCTATAGGCGCCAACTTGCTGAATATATACTTATATTTAACGTGGTCCCCAGATGTCCTGGGGCCCTAAGCTGCTGTTTACCTCGCTTACTCATTAAATCCGCCCCTGTCAATTGGTACTGAAATTTTAAAAACCTAAATTTCCTCCTAATGTTTGAGCGCTGTTGAGCCCGTTCCTAAACAGCGCTGATTTGATATTGTGTTCATGTGCTCAACAGAAATGACTGTGATTGGCCGTGAAGGTCATCAGTTCACTGAACTCACTCTTTACTTAGTGTAGATACAGATACAGGGACACTGAAGTACTTTAAAGCCATGAAGATCAGACATCAGCGAATGTGACAGCTTTCAAACAGACCAGCTTATCTTTGCAGCTTTAAACAGCTCTACTGTCCCTGTATCTGTAGTTACACTCAGTAAACAGTGGTGAGTTAGATGAACTGATGACCTTCACAGCCAATCACAGTCATTTATGTTGAGCATGTGAACACATTGGCAAATCAGCGCCATTTAAGAACAGTGCTCAAATGTTATCGTGAAATGGACGTTTTTAAAATTTCTGTACCGATTGGTATCAAATACCAGTATCATGACAACACTAGTATGAGGCAGAGTAAAGGTTATTGCACACTAAATCTGAAAATTTAATTCGTTTTCGCATGTTAAAAAATAAATTCGACCTTACGTTGTGTCAATCTTATTGACACACTACCTTTTTTTCCTAAGTCCTAATGGACTTTTGTCCATTAAAAAACAATTATAATCGGGTTGGATTTTTTTCAGGGTTTCACATCTGAAAAATATTTTGAGAGATGTTTTGACAATTCAGGGCCAGCATACAGGCGAAAGTCAAAAATCCAGAATGGCATTAGAGAAACTAATTCACTTGGTTTCACAACAAAAAACCCAACACAAAGCTCAGATTTGAATACGAAAAAAAAAAGCTAATGAAAATTTTGGACTTCAGTGTGCAAAGGCCTTAAGGCTGAAAGCCAAAGTAGCAGAGCTTTTATTATGCCACAGTTCACCACTTCTGTTTTTTCTGCTCATGATCACAAAAATAGCAGCACTGTTTTCATTCATTCATTCATTTTATTTTCGGCTTAGTCCCTTTATTAATCCGGGGTTGCCACAGCGGAATGAACCGCCAACTTATCCAGCACATGTTTTATGCAGCGGATGCCCTTCCAGCTGCAACCCATCTCTGGCAAACATCCATACACACTCATTCACTATGGACAATTTAGCCTACCCAATTCACCTGTACTGCATGTGTTTGGACTGTGGGGGAAACCAGAGCACCCGGAGGAAACCCACGCGAACGCAGGGAGAACATGCAAACTCCACATAGAAACGCCAACTGACCCAGCCGAGGCTCGAACCAGCGAACTTCTTGCAGTTTGCCGCCTCCTCATATGCATAATGTAAGTCAGCAAAAATATACAACAATGATCTAGTGCTTTTTGGATATTTTTTTTATGAGGAAGTCTTACATACTGTGACTTTAAGGGCAAAGAGCATTAACTAATGGAACATTGTTACTAAAGGCACCTATATCTTAACAGTAAATTTTAGAGATGATTTTAAACTTGTGACAGCACCATTATAAGAAAACTGCAAGAAACAAAGAGATAATTGTGAGATGTAATCAAAAAACTTCTGAGAGAAGTCAGAATTGTGAAATTTTGTCTCAAGATTGGTGGAAATTTACACAGAGCTGTAACAGGGCAATATATGCAATTGCCACTAATGAAGTTGAAGTTTGACCAAAAAAGTCCCAGTTTTGTGAATATGAGTTGCAAGAGAAGCTAATGATTACAAAATAAAAATTCTAAAATTCAAGACACAAATTGAGAAATGTAAAACCGTCTATAACAGGGGTGCCAAAACTAAACCAAAGGGGCCAAAAACCAAACTTGTTTGAGGGCTGTGGGCCAACATTAAATATACCAAATTGTATTACATAAAATTTGCCATGATTAATTTCCTAATTTAGTTGGTAATATTAAACAATAACTAGTAAATGTTGCTTTAAAACATATAATTAAATGATGCAGTATCATTTTTAACATTTAATAATGAACTTATTATTGTAAAAACATAAGCAATCCCATTTAAAACACAATGGAGTTCAATGCTGAATACACTAGTCAAGCTGCTCCTGCCTTTGCTTTGATTTGCTTGCCTATGGCTTGTGTATTGTCTGTCAAGTGACAAGTTTGATTAAATTACAACATTTAAATGACACAATTGATAATTGTTTTGTAGCTCCTCAATTCAATAAAGAAACAAAAGGTTATATTAAATTTGAAATGGCAATCTTTGTCAAAAGCATTCGCTCCAACCAACTTCCCATCATTCTCCTTCTTTTCAGATGGGATGCTACTTTGTGGGCCCTACTTTACTTCTGGTCTACAAACATTTACTTGTAAGTAAAATGAAATGATTTAGGCAAAAAAAAAAAAAAAAATTAAAATAATAATAATAATAATAATATATATATATATAGCTTGCAAATGACCCATTAAGCACACCTAAAACATCAGGCCCATCTGGAAACTTCCAACGGAGCAAATCAACCAAGCCTACAATATCAAAGGTCAAAATATTCATGACGGCATGGATCTGTAAACCTCTGCGATGCATCCTTTTTTAAATGCCTGCTTTGCGAAAAGAATTTATCGTGGGGGAAATCAAAACAAACTGCATCTGGATGAAGAATACACTGTAGGAGAGCAAAAGAGAGACTTATTACTGAGGAGACTTGAGACTTGTCAAAGAAACTGCAGGAATATTCTTTTCTCCACTAAGTTTATTGGTGGGGATTTGTAGCACCATATTCCGTTTATACAGAATTCAAATTCTTTGAAAATGCAACAAGTTAGACAAGATCAAAAATTTCACTGTTGAGGAATTTGAGTGTGTAGGCAGAATCTATCTACTACAGTTACAGCAAAATTGTTAGGTATGTCATCTAATTTAGTCAGAAATCTAAATTTACAAAGTTTTTTTTTTTTTGTTAGTGCACATTGTTTGTCACATTGTTCGCACATTGTCTTTAGGAGAACAATTAATCTGTGCAATTTAGTTCAGTGAAAAAAAAAGTTTGTTTTTGATCTTCAATCAAAGCTTGGAGTGTTGACAACATCTATAGAGTGGAGGAACTATGACGTTACCTTGTAGGCTAATCGGCTAGCATAAAACTGGTTCCCTCGATAAAATCCCTATAGGATTTTCCAATAGGCTTTTTGAAGATTGCAAATAATGAGCTGTGTTCAAACACTGTTCATTACAAGTACACAAGTAAATCCTCACACAAAAATACAACTTTTAGCACTTTTGGATCTTAAATGCAAGTGCAAGAACTGAAAAGCTAACATTAGGCTATAAACAGACTACAGTGCCTTTGGGGCGCTCGCCTGTGGCGTCAGCACCGACCTGCTACAGATGACTTTTCAAGCTTATATTTAGAAATATGGTCCATGACAAAGATTTACTCTCTCTGTTTATTATGCTAGAAGCCACGCTATATAATATACACAAATATATATGCAAAAACACATAGACCTACATGCCTTTTGAATGTTTTTTAGGTGGGAAATACATTTTGTTTTGCTTTACGGTTGTTGTAAAATTTTTAAAACTATGTATAAATACATGTTTACATAGTATTATCATAAGACATTTAAATAAGTGTATATTGCGAGCGTGCATACACGCTTACCTTAGTAACAGATGACAGAAATGAGGCGTGAGGGACAAGTTTATATGCCTGCAAGTTCCATCATGGACACAGTACAGCATTCAGTATATTCCTTTTTGTCACAAAGTACAGCAAAAAGCAGCCCATACAATCTCATATGCTATAAATTTTAAGGGGGAGTGTAAATATTGCAGTTATGACAGAGTTAAATGTGTTCAGATGAAGAAAAAAAAAAACAGACAAAAAAAATCTATTGATAACCTTAAAATGACAGTTAATATGCTTGTTTTTATACACATTTATTCACATGTTTGCATTACTGAGAGCAGGAAAGAGACAGGCTGCACGGGTAAGCAGTAACTTCATAATATTGTTTAATTAAAATGAATGATCAACAAATTAAAATGTCTTGATGGTCTTTACAAGTGTAGTCTATACACAATATGTATTCCCAATTAGAAAACTATAAAACACTATTCATGAAAATACTTAAATAACAGACAAATCCAAATATAGCTTGTATAATGTCTCCAACACCGCCTGTAGTCCCGTTTAGCAACTTGATAGCAACCGTCTTTTTAAAGAAGCATAACCAATTAAAAAATAATTAAGAGTGTGATGTAACTGATGTCGTAGAATAAAACGTGAAAGTATTTTGAGTTTATGGTTGCCACTAACCTTATTTAAGCAATTTAACTGAAATCCCATTGTTTTTGGGACAAGAGAACCAGAACTGCTAAAATGCTAACTCGCTTCCGGGTTTTTGCATACAAATTGATGTCAGTTCCTCTACTCTATTACAATATTCTTAACCACACCGCTTTTATCGTTGGTTTGCTACTGTAACACCACGCCAGCAGAGGGAGCTTTCGCTCAAATTCTGACTCGGCTCTGCTTCCTCTGAACTCAATTCCTGTTTGGTGAGCATATCAGCGAGGTTGTTGCTAGATCGGATGGAATAAGATGGAATGTCCGGCCACTACACAGGAAAAGACGGGGAGATGGAGAGTACACGTCCCTTGTGATGCAGATGCGTGCAATAAAGGAGGAGATGCACTTTCGGTATTTCCGTATGTCTGTTCATCGGTATGATGACTTGGCCCAACGTATCGGGCCATTTCTATATAAGAGAAGGACACACATTAGCCCAATAACTGTAAAGGAATGGCTTGCTGTGATATTACGTATACTTGCTT
Organism: Danio tinwini; assembly: GCA_903798205.1. Taxonomy (NCBI): domain Eukaryota; kingdom Metazoa; phylum Chordata; class Actinopteri; order Cypriniformes; family Danionidae; genus Danio; species Danio tinwini. The sequence continues at coordinate 101,692 of CAIGQZ010001834.1, read as the reverse complement.
CTGGAAGCAGCCAGAAATGCGTTGCTGCAGGTTATAAACTGGGCTCAACCACTGTGTCACTGATTGTGAGCGACGTCTACAAGGCTTTATGGAATGTTTTGAAAGACGAGTTTGTTTCTCCACCAAAAGATAATGACTGAGTTGAAATCAAACAGGACTTTTGGTGACTTTGGAACTTTCCAAATTGTTTGGGCTGTGTGAATGGAAAGCATGTGACCATCAAAGCACCACCAAATGCCGAGAGTGATTTTTACAATTACAAGGGAACACACTCCATTGTGCTCATGGCTGTCTGCAACGCCAAGTACCGATTCACAATGGTGGACATTGGTGCATATAGGCATGAAAGTGATGGTGGGGTGTTCAAAAGCAGCGTTTTTGGCTCCAAATTGCTACAGGGCAACCTTGCATTGCCTCCCCCTGAAAATCTTCCCGGCACAGAAACTAAAGTACGTGTTCCTAGGCAATGATGCATTTCCTTTACATGTGAACGTAGTCCAACCTTATCCAGGTGAGAACACTTTTAGCAATTTTTTTTTCTCAATTACATATGAACAATTAACAACACATTTTATGTGATGATTGCATATTCACATGCATGTTTTTTTGTGTTTTTGCAGGTGTTAACTTGGATGATACGGCCAAAGTTTACAACTACAGACATTTACGGGAAAGGCGCATCATTGAAAACACGTTTGGGACGTATAGCTGTAGAAGGCCTGGAGACTGGAGCTGCGGAGTGCCTGGAGCATGGAGCTGTTGAAGGCCTGGAGACTGGAGCTGTGGAGGGCCTGGAGCATGGAGCTGTAGAAAGCCTGGAGACTGGAGCTGCGGAGGGCCTGGAGCATGGAGCTGTAGAAGGCCTGGAGATTGGAGCTGCGGAGGACCTGGAGCATGGAGCTGTAGAAGGCCTGGAGACTGGAGCTGCAGTGGCCCTGGATCATGAAGCTGCGGTGGTTCACACGGCTTTGGTAGCTTTAGGAGGATCTGTGGCACTGGCAGCTTTTCGTGGGCCTCAGTCGGAGACTCTGTCCCCTCGCGGGACTCAGGCAGCGGCTCGGGCCTCTCGTGGAATTCAGGCCGCGGCTCGAGCCTCTCGCTGGACTAAGGCGGCAGCTCGGGCCTCTCGCTGGACTCAGGCCTCTCGCGGGACTCAGGCGGTGGCTCGGGCCTCTCGCAGGACTCAGGAGTCTCGCGGGACTCAGGCGGCGGCTCGGGCCTCTCGCTGGACTCAGGCCTCTCGCGGGACTCAGGCGGCGACTCGGGCCACTCGCTGGACTCAGGCCTCTCGCGGGACTCTGGAACTGGCTGCTCTGGGGCTGGCGGCCAAGCGGGCTCTGGAACTGACTCCTCTTGGGCTGGTGGCCGAGCGGGCTCTGGAACTGGCTGCTCTGAGACTGGCGGCAGAGCGGGCTCTGGGACTGGCTGCTCCGGCGGCGGGATCGACACTGTCAGCGCTGGCCTCGGCTCTGACAGCGGCTTCTTGTCAGGTACGTTGTTTATGTTGCTTGGTCCAGCAAACCCCCTTGTCAGCGGGTCTTGCTGTACACAAACCCCCCCCCCCCCCCCCCCCCAAAAAAAAAAATATTAAGCGGTGTCCTCCACCTCGCCTATGGTGAAGGAGGATCTACTGATTCTTAGTACCAGATCAATGTAATATTCTAGTGTCCACTGGTGTTCAGGAAATGGCATGTATGAGTAATGGGGCTCAGAGAGTCCTCCTCGGAAGAATATCATAAGGCATGAATTGTCCAAAGATGTTAAATGGGCTACCTGAATAAATTCCTCCACATATTCTTCGATCGACTTGGCTTCTTGACGGAGTCGCATGATCTTAATTCCTGCTGGATCCATGTTGCGGCCGAGTCTTCTGTAATCGTGGGGTTATACGCTGACAACAGGATGCGGATCCACATGCAGGCTTTATTTAAAGGGTTGGTCAGACAAGCACAGATCAATACGGGAGCAAACAGATGTGTTAGGGAAATCCAGAATCGTAGTCAGTACAGCAGGCAGATGGTCACAAGGATGGCGGCAGACAGGGAGACAGATAATCAAGACTAGGGTCAACACAAGGCAAGGACAAGACAGGAAAACGCTTCGAATTGTTACTGTGGAAAGACAACAAGACTCGGCCCTGAAGTGAGTGTGTGTGCTGCTTATGTACTGTGTGTGTAATCAGTCTTTGACAAGCGTCCGGTGGTGGGTGTGTAATCAGGTGGGATGCAGAACATGTGCGTGTAAGCGGAGTGCATGAATGAATGTGTAGTCCATAAGATGGCGGAAATGTAGTCCAATAGTGAACGTGTATGTTAACCAGCGATTTAAGAGGAGAAGATCGCTGGTGATCGTGACAGTTACACATTTAAAATACTATAATAATTTATAGTAAAGGGAAATATTTAGGAATGAGCATTATATTGTATATAAATTTACATCTCTTCATTAATTAATTATACTGCATAATGTAGTATCATTAATAACTACCATAAACTAATAGTAATTACCATAGTCTATTTTAGCCTTTACTACAGTAAACTATATATGTTGACGACATCACCCACCAGAGCGAGAGGTGGCAGTAACGCACCAAAAAATTTGTTGTCGACCACTAAAAAAAAGGGAGAAAAAGACATCATCATTCTCGCAGTCATATGGCTTTATTTTCATCAGCTAGACACTGGCCTCACAGCTCCGTGAATGCTGGTGCCGTCACTTATTGATCCACAATCTGTAAATGTAGCTTGTGTGGACGCTACTGCGTTACTTATCTAAAAAAATAGCTATTTGATTTTGAAAGTAGCAACGCTACCACCTTGCTATGAGAATAGAGTTATAGCAAAATAGCACCGCTTTAATAAATGGCCTTAGCAGAAGACATTGCGCATATCAAAAACAGGCAAAGCAACAGATTAATATTATTCAACATATCCTAGATAAAAAAATAGATTTAAACCCATTCGTAATCTTTAACATTTTCATAAGTAACTGTAATTTAATGACTTTTCTCAGTAACTGGAACAAATTACAGTTACATTTATTTTGTAATTAAATTATGAAACACTGCTACAGTAATAAAGTGTCATTTTAAATAACTATGGCCAGTAATTTGAATCCCATGGAGCCTCAAAGCCACAATAATGTGACGTGTATGAGTGGTAACATTTGAATCTTTGATGCGACATTCATACTGAGTAACGATATTGGTCGAAAAGAGCAAGAGTGGCAGAAAAGGCAGGCAGTGGCATCATTATGGCAAAATATTGAACATATGTTCAAAAAGACAGGGTAAGGCTAAAGTTACTTTAGTTACTTCCTAACAGATGAAAATCTGTCCCACTCCCTATCTGTGAGGTTCTAGGCTAACTGGACGCATTAGCCTGGACGTCCTGTATTTTTTGACTTGTCTAGTACATGACCTCCCTTTCTCCCTATTTTTGCCATTATTTTTAAAAAAATAACTGTCCGATGAAGGCTTTAATGGCAAACGTTTAATGGCAAGTTACAGGCCCAGTAGTATTATTCAAAATTTGGGAGTGTCATCCCCCCTGTTCTTTAGGATTTTGCAGATATTGTAGATGTATTCTTGTGGTTTTTATTCCAAAGATAAGACGAAATTATCTTATTTTAATGACAAAAAAAAAGGTTTCTTAAAGGGCACCTATGGTGAAAAATCTACTTTTCAAGCTCTTTGGACAGACATATGTGCAGGTATAGTGTATAGACCGTCATATTGGGGTGATATAAACACACACAGTCCTTTTTTTTCAATTTAACAACATAAAAACGGTGGACCAATTGGAGCTGTTTTGAGACCGACCGCAACTTGACGTAGGAGTGCGGTCCCCCCGCCCACCAATATTGATTGACAGATGTGCATTACCATCTCCTCAGTATGTTGTTTCACGTCCGACATTTTCAGCGTGTGAGTCAAAGCGACGTCACCAAAGAAACACCCTTGCTCTATTTTTAGATGGAAGGCTCATTGGGTTCAACATTCACCATGTTATCGCTCTCCTCCACGCCAGTATTTGTGAGTTTTGCTGGGTTTGCATACATGTGTACTTTTCATTGTGTCTTCCTTAAACTTCAGCAGTTTGCATTTCCCTTGGTCACAAAAGCTCCCTGTCATCTTAACTAGGTGCAGCTGGAAAGTGTGAGCACGTTGCCTCACGTGCGCGTCCCTCAATTGGAAATAACGAACTAACGATGCGCAGCGTCATGCATTTCGCGTTGTCGCGGGTGAAAGTGATGACTGTGGGGTTTGCTCACTATTCTGCCGCCTAGGTCGCCTCTATGGACGCGCTGGCCCTGCTCAGGACACTGTTCATATTTCTGCCATGCCACAGAGCATAATCTGAATAGTTTCATTTTAAATTACATGCGAATGTGCGCGTCTGGTGTGCCGCGTCATGGCTCTGAGCGACGCGTCCGGTGTATGACGCCCTTTAGTTATAGGCTCAAGCAGGTCCTACACCAGAAGCGCCGCTCGGAGACACTCAGCGTCACGCCACGCATCGGCATGCATTTCTGAATTCTAAACATAAGTTTCTATCGGGTGACACACCGGCGCTGCAAGTGTGCGATACTTTCAACTGTCATGTGCGCGCCGTGTCGCGGTGCATCCGGTGTGTGATGCCCTTCAGTCACAGTTAATTCACTGTGCTTTATTAGTCTCGGTGTAGGCTACAAGTTCGGAGCTTTAAACTAGCACACAGCTGGCTGTAAAACTATACAAAGACACATGATTCTGTACTCTCTGCTTGATCTGTGTCTGAGTCCTACATGTACGTCTGAATGCTGGTACTCTCATGTTGCTTCTCTCTGTCTGCCTGTCGATTGCAATACACACAGCGGGGGAGCTCTTGGCTCCGCCCCCTTGTTAAGTTGGGAGGGAATCAAAACTAGTTTTCATGTGAAGCAACACGCCCCTAAAACAGCGACCTGTGTACACGCCCCTAAAATGACACTTTTTAACACATCATAATAAAAAAATCTGAATTGTGTTTTGAACTGAACCTAAACTGGCACACTCAGAAGAACCATAATATTAATATTACATCTTAAAAAAGGGTTAAAATAGGTGCCCTTTAATATAAATGGGTATAATTTGAAATAAATATAAAAAAGTAGGGAGCGTATTTATTTTAATTATATTGATCCTACCAATCAAAGAAGTAAGGAGATTAAATCATTTTTTAAGGATAAGCTAGTTTGTTCCAAGAGAGAAATAAAGTTAAGTTTAAACAGCTCTGAGATATTTCTCGATATGATCACACCTAAATATGTTAATTTATTAAAAGTTACTGCAAATGGGTAGTGAGAGAAAGAAGTGTTTTTGGCTGTAAGATTTATGGGAAGTAATTCACTCTTAGAAAGGTTGAGCTTATATCCTGAAATATAACTAAAATGCTAAAGAGCAGTCATGATGTGAGGAAGGGAATTATGAGGATCTGTAATAAATAAAAGCAGGTCATCTGCATAGAGTGACAGTTTGTGCTCTCTTTGTCCCCTAGATATACCCTGGATATCTGAGTTTGACCTCAGCAAAATAGCTAGAGGTTCAATAGCCATTGCAAATAATAAAGGGGACAGAGGGCAACCCTGTCTACTTCCTCTACCCAGTTTAAAATACTTTGAACTAGTGTTATTTGTTATAACAGAAGAGAAGGGAGAAGTATATAAAAGTTTTACCCAAGTCAAAAATTTTGCACCCAAACCAAATCTCTCAAGACAACTGAAAAGATATCTCCACTCCACTCTATCAAAAGCTTTTTCAGCATCTAGAGATATTACAATTTCTGGTGTATGCTTATTTCGGTCAGGGGAATAAATAATATCAAATACTCTACGTATAAAACCAGTCTGATCTGGATCTATAATGGTAGGAAGAACATTCTCCAATCTCCGGGCTAAAACCTTTGCTGATATCTTACAATCAACATTGAGCAAAATGAACCACAATTTAAAGGGTATTTCCCTTTTTTATGTAGAACAGAAATTGTGGCTTCATAAAATGTGTGGGGGAGAGAACCTATAGAAAATGATTCCTCAAACACAGCAAGTAACAATGGCATAAGTTTATCTTTAAATGTTTTTAAAAAATTTACTGTATAGCCGTCTAACCCAGGAGCTTTTTGAATTTTGCATGTTTGAGAGCGCTTCATTTAGTTCTTCTAGCTTTAGAAATTTCTTCAGTTTTGTATTATCATCAGATTGAATGTGGGGCATTTGAATAGAATTTAAAAAAAGAATCTAGTCCGTGAGAGTTGTAGTCAGTTTCAGATGAATACAGAGCTGTATAGAATTGTTCAAAGATAGAGTTGATTTCTAACTCATCATTCGTGACCTTGCCATCATCTCTACGAATGGATGTTATAATATTTATAGTAGAATGTTGTCTTATTTGTTGAGCAAGAATTTTCCCTGATTTGTCTGAATGCTCATATAATTTGGAGCGGGACTGAAGCAAGAAAGAAGTTGTTGTGTTTGTTCAGATGTTATTAGATCAATTTGTATTTGTATCTTAGCTCTCTCTTTAAAAAATTCAGGAGATAGCTTACTTGCACATTTCAGGTCTAATAGTTTAATTTGATTCATAAGATCATTTAATTGCTGGTTTCTTTTTTTCCTATTCCATGATGTAAATGAAATGATTTTTCCTCTAATATAAGCTTTTAAATAGTCCCAAACTGTAGATTTACTAACATCTGAAGCGTCAATGACAGATATTGATTCTACAAAAGGTGAATCAGAAAGAATAAAGTCATTAAATCGCCATGTCTTCCGAGTTGGTGACTTGGGAAATGCTAGTTTTAGTACAACTGGGCTATAATCTGAGATTACAATAGATTCATATTTACAATCAGTAACAGAAGTTAGCAGCTTATCATGTGTCAATTCTAGAGTATGAGAGATGTACGAGAGAGAAAAAAGAGAACTGCATCGGGTTGGGATACAAGAAGTGCCAAGGATCAGAAAAGTTATAGGTCTCCAAAAAACTATTAACAAACATGTCAGATTTAGTTATATTGTAAGACATTTTTGAAGACCGGTCTAAAGTGGGGTCTGGTGCACTTTTACAAGCAAAATTCTATTAAAAACATGTTTACTATAAGCATAAAACTTGTTCTAACTTTCTTAGGCCTGTAGCCAGGGGGGTTCAGAAGACCCACCCCTCACTGACAAAGGTCCAGAATTTGTCTCATACATGAGCTCATTTGTCCTACTTTGACTGCTATGCCATCATAAATAATGAAAATAATCAATCGAAAAAGGCTTTAAGACCAAACCGAATCCTCTGTCAGCAATTGCTTCGGTGGGACTATAAGCTGATGTAAGAGAAGTCTTCTTTCACTATTGTAATGTTTTTAAACAGAGAAAACATTTGCAGGTAACTTTTATTCAAAATCTTGGACCTTATTCCTGAAATAAAAATGAGCAATAAAAACGTGTGAAGCACCAGAAGCAGAGCATATTACATTAATTTGAATATATTTTGCCTATTGTTGATATCCAGGAATTCTCAAATGTACTTTTTTTAACCAAAGAGGTTAGAAAAATTCTAAAGAATTCATTATTATTATTATAGTTATTATTATTATGTTTTAACGATTATTTTTTTATTGAAATGGCCAAATTGTAACTGAGGACAGTTGAATGTGATGGCCAGTTTGTTTTTTGTCTAATAAATGACAGTAGGCTACAGTTTATTTTTACTTTCAAACTTTAACAGATTCCTATTTTTTCCTAATGATATGATGTATGTGGCGAGGGGGCGTGGCCGAGAGCCGTGGGAGGGAAACGAGGCCCGCCACAAATGAGATGCACCTGTGGCGCGCACCTGCCTTCAATCCCACGGAAGGAGCTCTGGACTATAAGAGGAGGAACGATGGCAGAGGACAGAGAGAGAGGACCGGGCCCGGACATGTATTACTTTTGCTTTTAGTTTGACGGCAGTCTCTGTGAGGAGCTGCCGTCCGTTTGTTTTGACTTAGACGGCAGTCTCCGTGAGGAGCTGCCGTCCCTTTTATTAATAGATATTTATTTAAAACAGCGTTGGTTCTCCGCCTCCTTCTTCCCGGCGGCCAGGTGGCCGTGACTTCATTACAATGTAATAAATTTGTATTTTAAAAATTAGTCTTGTTTTAATTTTTCTTTATTGCAAATTTTTAGGAAATATTTTTTATGTTATGATGACATGGGACTATAGCTAATCCAGCAAAAAAGTACTGCTTAAAATGTCACTAAATGCAGCATTTAAATATCATAGTTAAATAGAAACTGAGGCGTATAACTGCAAAAAGGTCCACTTTTTGAGAAAAAAGAACCACCCCTTTCACCAGGCTGGCTACAGGCCTGGTTTCTCTTGAGGTTTTTTTCCCCTTCATTTCGTCAATTGGTAAAGTTTTTTTCCTCACCACTGTTGCCACTTGCTTGCTCAGATTGGGACATGTGGAGCTGCGCACTGATCGATTTGCTTTTCAGTGTTTGAACTTTCAGCAGTGAAATATAAATCACACTAAACTGAACTGAACTGAACTTCAACTCTAAAATCTGGACTTCACTATAACTATGTTAAGCTGCTTTGACACAATCTACATTGTAAAAATCGCTATATATATAAAAACATGAATTGAATTGAATGTTGTCCCAACGCAAATCGATTGGTTGGAACCCAGCATTTTTTACAGCGCATGCAAGTAATACAATACAAAAATGCTGGGTTCCACACGATTCTTTCATGTTGTCCCAACACAAATAGATAAATTAAAGTGGATTAAACACCAAACAATTAGGTTGTCTGAAAAAAAAACTATTAATGTATTGTTTTTATTAATGTAATGTATCAATAATTGTGTTGATTCAGCTCATTATAAATAAGTAGAGTTTGAACAACTAGCCAAAATATTTTTTAGTGTAAGCTGACAACCAAAATGTGAGAATCAGCTAGAAATTATTTAGTTTGTATCGATTATATGCCAACAAGTACTGTTTGAATTGGACACATATTGACGGCAAATGGGGTTGCGTGTAAAACAAAACGCTGGAGTGTTTTCATGCACATCAGTTTGTAAGCCTCTGCTAAGTATTAGCCTTTACAGTAAATGCAAGTGTTTAATGGTCCTAACAGATGTTGCTTTGATACCGAACCAAAGTCCTGTCATATTCCCATGTAGTGCGGGCTTCTGAACTCGGGCCCAAAACTTCAAGCAATTTTGGTCAAGTATCACTGCCCGACTCCATCTGAACAAATACGACTGGTCTCAGCCTCCGGTTGATGATGTGTGTTTACACAGAACAAGGAAATTAAAACACTAATGCGCATTTTATGGTCGAGGAAGTGTGAGTGTGTTTATGTAGGAGGGAAACAGAGAGATGAACTCACAGGCATTTCCATGGCACTATTTAGGATGCCTGCAAACCTGTGGCCTGTTGGGGAAAAGGTGTGCTGTTACTTTTCTAAGCAATCAGACATTGAATTTTGGACTGGCGGGTGATGAAACAGACTGAAAATCCTATATAGTATCCTATATAATATCAGGGAGATTTGCAGATGGTCTCTGACTCTATAATAATAATAATTATTATTATAGAATAGTGTGTGTGTGTGTGTGTGTGTGTGTGTGTGTGTGTGTGTGTTGTTTATAAAGTCTATCTAATAAGTTCATAACGATCCTCCAGCTGTGTGTGTGCTTGTAATCAAAGTGAAACAAGAACGGGTGTGTACGTAGTGCATGATGGATTTGTAGTTCGTTAAGTGACAGAATTGTAGTCCAGAGGTCTGTTCTTCTTCAAAATGCTGATATTTTCTAACAGCAGTAGAAATATATTTTAGATATATTTTTTAACTAATATATATATATATATATATATATATATATATATATATTAGGGCTGTCAATTGATTAAAAAATTAACTAATTAATCACACCTTTTTTGTGATTAATCATGATTAATCCCGAATGAAAAAAAAATCCAAAATGCAAGCATTGCAAATATGGAAATTGGAAAATTATAATAATAATAAAGTATTGAGTACAAACAATTGTATTCATTGTAAAGTTGTATTGCGATTTGAGAACATTAATTATAAAGTAGAAAAAATTTTGCTTAGTCCTCCTTAACATTTAGCCAGTTGCTAAGACAGTCCAGTCTATTGACATTATCGGGGCACAACACACGCACGCACGCACGCACGCATGCACGCACGCGCACACACACACACACACACACACACACACACACACACACACACACAGAGAGAGAGAACGCACAGTACAGCGCATCACTTCAGGTGATGCAACCTTAGTTGTTTTATACTGAAACTTTCCTTCTAAAAGCGCTTCCTTGGTCTTATCTATATTTCTTTGCACATTAAACACACGCAGGGTCGGAGCAAGCTGAACTGGCTCTCTAGGCGAACGGCAATCATGCCGCCCTCAACTCGAAAGTAAAATAGAAAGTGACCGGTTGGCGGATAAAAGTAAGGACCAGGAGGGATGGGGTGGGTGTCGCGGATGAAAGTGAGAACCGGGGGGGTTCGCTCACTATTCTACGGCTGCCTAGGTCGCCTCTACGGACGCGCCGGACCTGAACACACGTCGACCACAACAGGAAATTAAAAAAACTGCTACTATTAACGCGCTAATTTTGACAGCCCTAATATATATATATATATA
>CAIGQZ010001834.1:56410-78206 GCA_903798205.1 Danio tinwini | reverse complement strand
ACAGTAAGATATATAAACTGTACCTTTAAAAAACACGAGCATTTATAACAAATAAACAAATATAAATATCCTGCTCGCTCTCTGAGCCTTGTCTTGGTCACGTGCTCAACAGAAAGGGCTGTGATTGACGCCGGCGCTCTTCACAGATGAGTTACACTAATAAACTGCAGCAGCGATCACAGCTGATCCATAATAGACACAGTGGAGAAGACTGCAGACACGCGCCCGTGTCTGTATTCAGAAGTATCTCTGTAACAGCCGAGAGGAGAGGAAGAGTCATGCCCAGCAGGTCAAATGGGCCATAGTGAGAGAGAGAGAGAGATATGGAGTTTACTTTCATTCTCTCAATCGCAGTAAAATAGAGGCTTATGCTGTTAGTTTCAGGGAAAGACTGTCTAGCAAACACACACGCAGTGAAATTGTGCAGAGTTTCTGCGTTTTTTAGTAGTTGGAGCGTTTTAATACTCACGCTCACCTCATAGCGCATATGTGATAAATGAAGTCAGTACATAATAACCGGTTATCTTTATTACTAATCCGATACCGAATTGTCCGCGTCTGCATTGCGGTGCACCGAAGAAACAATTAATTTTGACACCCCTATTGCGTACCTTTATTTCTGAGATTGTAGCTGGCCTCCGTTACACTTCCAATATTGGTAACTATTGAGTATTCACATTGAGTGATGAAACAAGTACATAAGCCCAGAGTTAGCAATACTGCTGATCGCGAAGTAATTACTTATTTAAACAAAAAATATTAAATATTAAATGCAATTTTCGGATGCAGACTTGGTTTACAATTTTGTATTTCCAAAGTCCTCTTTCGATTTTCCATATACAGCATTTTCATATACGGCTGCCACCTGCTGGTGTGGAAGGTACAGAATACACATGCCACAGTTGGCTACTGTTTTTAGTCTATGTGTGTTCAGAATAAAGAACAAAAGTTGTACGGATCACTTTCGTGATATTGTTTTGAAATGTTCTGAGTACGTCAACTTTTAAACAATTCCAGAGGTACGCAGAGTTGAAAATAATTTAGACTGGATTGCTTTCACAGTATAAATGCTTTTGGTTAAATGCATTCAAACAGCCACAAAAGACATTTCTGCCAACCTTTTTTTTCTGTATTGTAACATATTTCTAATTAAATATTGAACCGAGAATGTACTTTTATGTTGACACCCTTCCTCACAGTTTCTCTCTTTAAGGGATAGTTTACCCAATCAATAAATCAATCTATAAATTTTGTGTCATTCTCCATTTTCAAAGCTGTTTGAGTTTCTTTCTTTTGTTGAACATAAAGGAAGATATACTGAAGAATGATGAAACCAACAAGAACAACAACAACAACAATCACCATTAATTTCCATGGTAGTCAATGACTCAATATCCCCCCAACATTCTTCAAAATATCTTGTTTTGTGTTCAACAGATGAAAGAAATGTGTTAAAGCTTGGAATCACTTGAGTGAGAAAAAATGGTGAGAACATGTTAATTTTTGGCCAAACTATGCATTTTTAAAGGTACTTGTTAAGGATAATCTGTTGAAGTGAATGGATTAACATCATCAGAGATGGAAAACCAATTCAGAGTGGAAGTGAGGTATCAGATTTTGGTTAAAGATAACCAAAGCACACTTTCTTCTCTGAATTAACATGTGCAGAAAAAATTGCTAAATTTAAATTCATTCGAGCAGAATATTGCTGAGATTTGAGGAGACCATCAAATAATGCTCTCAGACAGCCTCTCAGAACCAGGGCTTAGATTTTTGGGCTCGTTTCAGGGCTGGCAGGGCAATATGCATGGCTGGGTTTCACACTTTGCTTACTTGTAGAACTGGCTATGCGTGCTTCACACCGCCTGGCCAGACTTCACGCCACTGCTGCCACATTCTGAAGCTAAGCCCTTCGTCCCGCTAATACACTATTATAAGATTTTTCTTGGTTTCGGGAGATGACCATACAGTAGATTGTCTCCATACCAAACCAAAAAACATTAGGAGACTGGCAAGCTTTTGCAGTGGTATGAAGGGACTGTCTCTGCCTGGGCATTGCAGCTCAACACAGTGAGTACAAATCTAACAAATTTATTCAGGGCAATGATCTGAACAAATCAAGGACTTAAGGACTTTTCCACTGCATAGTACAATACGGTTTGGTTTGGTATGGCTCACTTTTTGGAGCTTTTCCAAACGTACACAGAGATTTTTTATAAACTTTTTTCTCCACTTTCATTTAAATAAATGAAAGCACAAAAAATGCACTGAGATGCATGTTAAGGGAATGCCAAACCAACAGGCAGTAATAATGTCATTTTATGCTGGATTCACACCAAATGAGGAATTAAATATTTGAATGGCAAATTGCCTACAAGTCCATGTAAAAGTGAACACAACGACAGATTTTCGTCCAATGGTGCGAACGACAGAGAATATGCGATGCTTTTGCCACGAACAAACAGAATTTGCGTCTTCAGCTTTTGGTGTGAACCCAGTAATGTTAGCCAATCAGAAAAGAGAAAACAGCCCACACTCTGACATCATGAGGTGAAAACTCTGGTATTGTCCACACGACCATACTGTACCTGGAGTTTCGAAAAATCTTCACCTTTGCCAGAGTTTTCAGAAAGTTTCTGTTTCAGTCACATGATACTCCATTTTTGTGTGGACAAACAGCCAAACCTAAGCATAAGTAACATCTCAGGTGAGGTTCCATGGTTGATGGCACTCACTGACTTCCACAGTAGGAAAAACTTAGTAAAGAATTAATGAGTCATAAATGATCATTAACCAAAATCTTATTTCGTGTTAAACAGAAGAAAGAATCTCAAATAGTTTTTGAACAAGTGAAGGGTAAGTAAATGATGACAGGTTTCATTTTTTGTGAACCATCCCTTTAAGTCTAATAAACAAATTCAAAATATATACTACTAACAAGTACTCTGCTATTTTGAGTTGGCAAATTATTATAAATTTACCATTTCATGCATTTCTGTAAAATGGTTATGGTTAGGAGTGGGCCTTGCTTACTTAAAAAATACATTGACACGATCATACAATATTCAGACACAATTTGCAGCTGTAGTGGGTTGGTTGTAGAGAGGATTAGCCAGGGGTGTCAAAGTCAGTTCCTGGAGGGCCTCAGCCCCGCACAGTCCCTCCAGAAACTGACTTTGACACCTGTGGACTAGGCAAACAACCACCAAACAACTAAAGAACAAATATTAGATATGGAAGTGAGAAAGACACAGTGCTTGCTTACAAACCAGGCAAAATCAGGGAGAATAACAACAAGTGTGGGAATGAATCAATTAACCAAACATCATGGAAATAAAAAAGGCACTCCTGTAAGGCAAGCAATGTAATTACAGGAAACAGGAAAGGCTAAACAAAAACACAACACATAACATCACCTCAAAAAAAAAAAAAAAGTCATTTTCCTGTGAAGACATTTTCCTGTGAGACTGGGTTGTTCTTAGAGATTTTGTTTAAAGCAACATATGTTCCAAATAAACTGAACTGTAAAGAATTGTGAACCCTACATACAATTACTAGAAGCAAAAAGCTAAAAGTAATCTAAACAAAGTCACAATCACATAACCTCAATGACACAACCAATAATGTTCCAACAACTCTTTATTTAAAATTTACAAGCTAGAAAGTTTGCGTAATAACAGTTTATTAGAACGAGCTGTAAACGAGTTTGCCTTTTTAGTGTAATGACTTATTTCCACTGACAATCTCTGTAGACCCATTTAGCCGCTTGTAAACAGTGTTGGGAGTAATGCGTTACAAAAGTAATGTATTACAGTAACGTATTACATTTTCCGGTAACGCAGTTGTGTAAGCCATTACTAATACATTTTCAGTAATATTTTACTCAGTATACACGCCCGCAAGACATTAACAAATAAAAAAAATGCCGCAGTTCTATTTCCTGTTCATGGTGAGTGAACATATGTGTGTGTTGTCTTTAATCTCCCTCTGACTATTAGAACTTTTTACTTTGAAAGCGGAAGGATTTCAGCCTCTGAGCTCGAGGTCCAGGCTATTGGCTCAGCCTGGTTCACAGTAACGTTAAGCCCTAACGTGCAGCAGAAAAGCGGCAAATAGATGAAAATGGCAGAAGACAGTACATTCGCAAGATGGACGCACGTGCATATGGCGTTATTTCACTGACAAATGTCGTAAGCGCAGTATTACAGGTTGAGGGCGCATTCATGTAATACGAGCGATTGAACGCACCGGTTTCCTGTGTCCGTGGACAAAACTTCTCGCGTGCACTCAAAACACTGGCTGCTCACGTGCAAATGATCTGCTCTCAATCCATCAGAAGATGCAGACTCACAATTTGTGCCTTGTGTTTCCTCCTCTTTTCGTGCTTTTGCTCTCCAGAGATCCACCTGTTAAATTGTTATACCAAGAATGTTGAAATGGTTTACATATTGCTACACTATTTACTTACAAGTTAAGGTAAATTCTATAATAAATACTAGTGTTTTTGAGGGTTAGATATACTGCCGATGTTTTAGGCTAGTATTATTTACAACTTGTTAATGAATGCTTCACCATACTGTAGTATTAAGAATAGTGAACTCATAAAATGAAATACAAAAAGTGTAGTTTCACTACAGTAAAAAGTGTTGAATTGTAGTATAATATACATTCATTCATTTTCTTTTCGGCTTAGTATCTTTATTAATCCAGGGTCGCCACAGCAGAATCAACCGGCAACTTTTCCAGCACGTTTTTTTTTTACGCAGCGGATGCCCTTCCAGCCGCAACCCATCTCTAGGAAACATCCACACACACTCATTCACACTCATACACTACCGACAATTTAGCCTACCCAATTCACCTGTACCACATGTCTTTGGACTGTGGGGGAAACCGGAGCACCCGGAGGAAACCCACGCGAACGCAGGGAGAACATGCAAACTCCACACAGAAACGGCAACTGACCCAGCCGAGGCTCGAACCAGCGACTTTCTTGCTGTGAGGCAACAGCACGTATAATATACACGTATAATATAGGAAAAAAAAAAAAAAACTACAGCATTGGGTCATATGTTTATATTACACTTGTTGTGTTACCATAGCAACTATAGTATTACCACAACAGATTAATTGAAGTACTTTACTATAGTACTGTTCAAAACACAGTACATCATACCTGCCAACACTCCTGTTTTTCCCGGGAGTCTCCCGTATTTTAGACCCATCTCCCGTATTGTTTTGTCTCCCGGAAAACTACCGGAATTCCCGCACCTCTGAACAACCCCAACCCAAAATAAATCTATTTTAGCATTTTGGTTATTGTCAATAAATAATGCACCAATATAAATAATATCAAAAAGCACGAAAGGAAGAGGGAACACAAGACACAAAATGTGAGCCTGCATATAATCTCACTGAGCGAGCAGTGTACTGAGAGCGCGCAAGAAAATTTGTGCGTGAGCAGTGCATATTTGAGAAAATATGAAAATTTGCACGTGAGCAGCGTATATTTGAGAGCTCGCAAGCAGTTTTGTCCACAAACAGAGGAAATCAGTGCACAAGCATTATATTAAGAAAGCTATGTTCATCATGCTCATTTTGTGCATGATAGATTTGTGTTGTGAGCCACTTGAATTTAAAGAGAATACAATAATGGCAACAAGAAGAAGAGAAAAGAAATCTGCATTTTGTCATGGCATTGGAGTTTACATATAGGCCTGTTGTGTCTAATATGAATTAAGTCAAGCTATTTACACAGATATTGCCAGATAACCACTTTACCTCTACCATACTTTTAACAAATCATTTGTGAATCTGACTGTCATCCTTGCATTGTCTTGAGTCTTCATGTTGCCAATTATATACTATATTGTTAGTAGCCTGGATAGGTCACAGTCATTCTGCTACATCATATCGCTTTCTACTGGATGTAAAATGCTCTGCAGTACATTTGGTCATTTTAGAATGTTAAGTTCTAATTCTGCAGTTATTTTGGTGAAAGTAACTAAAAAGTAATATAAGAGTAATGTTTTTGAGACAGTATTGTAAGGAACTACTTTTAAATAACAGTAACAAGTAATCTGTAATGTATTACAGTTTGGAAGTAACTTGCACAACACTGCTTGTAAACGAACACTTTTTAAAACCATGGGTTTCACTGAAATAGTCTATGTAAACGCAATCAAATGGTAGTAAGTAGCCAAAACAGCAAGGTAATATCATAATTTGAATTCAACCCCAGTTATTACAAGTAAATTACAGGCCTCAGACGATGAAAATATCTCTAATTTACATATTTAGGAGCTCTATCCACTTGTTAAGCGGGACCTCACGCAAAGCGGCTTCCAGGTCCAAGTGCTATATCAAAATGCATGTGGAGACTCATCAAATGGTTATAATAAATGTTTACAAAGCGCTGTAACACTTTCGAAAATCACGATCACAATACATACATCTATGCCTAATATCCGATGGCCATAAAGTGATACATTTTTTATAAATTGTTAAAATTTTTGTATTTGCGTTGCGACAAGCCCAGAGACTGTTGTGTGCACCATAATTTTATATAAAATTCACTTTAATGTGTGATATAACGAAAAAGGAGTGATAAACAAATAATTTCTCAACAATACTTTTCCGGCTTGGACCCGGAAACAGTATTTCATACGTCACCGATACGTCATGACTTAACAAGCGGATAAATCAAATCACACATTGATAAAATAACACAATATTTACAATGTGCTTCTTGCTAAAACTTAACATACTAAAAATACATAGAATTTGTATTTGAAAGGCTCTAAAAGATTTAGGACAGACCTTTAAGTAAGCAAACAAGAAAAATAATAGATATTTTTCACAGTCTGAGGGCTACAGTTCTGTGTAGTCACTTGTGATGGGTTTGACAGTTAAAAAACGTCTCATTTTACACTTTTAAGAGCTGTGCAAACCATGCACTGATAAAATATCTACAATAATATAACAAAATATTTACAAAATGTTGCTTATGACATGTTCCTGATGCTAACAGGGTCGTGCTAACTGGCTAAACTTTCCCTTACTGATGAAAAAATTACACAGGTGGCATGTGGCGCCACACTGACCTCTAGTGGCAGCAGTGGAAAGTGCGGTTCAGTAAAAAGCTGGTTTGGATTCCTTGAAAATCCCTGAGCACAAAGACTACAATTAAAGGATCAGTGTGTGAGATCAAAGCAGAAGCAGTCAGGGTTGTGCTATTACAAGCACCTATTTGTCTCGCTAGCCAATACAAATGAACATGCTTTATTTGAGCTGGAAATAAAATCGCAGTTCCTGCCTGATTAATCATGGACTGACCGTGAGCTATAGTCACCTCCATAATAAAGCAGTTAGTTTTAACTGTGCGATGGATTTTAAATGAGACCCAAGGTATCCAATGGACAGGAGGATGGCTAGCTTTCCGAGGGCCTACGATCTCTCCTGCGCTGACCTTGTCTGAGAACTCACCGCTAATGCTAGGAAAACAGAAGCTAATCTCTTACACCAACATATGTGGCTTCTAGCTCAACACATTTATCATTATAATAATAGGCTTTCATGAGGTCCTAGCATGCTAACTGCACCCTGAGCTAGCTTGGCCTGATAAATGAAGTATGATTGCAGAGCGTTTAAGATATAAAAGGACGTGGTTGTTCCTACATTTATTTCTTTTAGTCTCTGAGGCAAATAGTTCCAGGTTCAATCGACAAGTGAGGTAAAATTACCAGAATAAAAAGCAAACACAAGGTCATTCACCTAAATGCTAGCTATGTTTCAGGAATATGTTTGTTTAGTCAGATTTTTCTCAGGTTCAATACAAGGATATTGCGAAACCCATTCAGGAAAGTGATATAGTGAAGGAAAAAACCAGGAGGAAAAGGTTAATCGGATGTTTCCCACAATTCCTTGTGCCAGATTGTGAAGTGCTTGACTTTTAGAGTAAAACTAAATACAGCATGATTATATACAATTAATTGGCACCATATTTAACAATAATAAATAATAATAAAATATAACTTAATATGTGACCTTTAAATTTACTCGCATAAAGCAAAATATGCTTATGCTTAACATGTAGCTTAGTCAGTAATAAAATAAAAAAAACATAAAAAATTGTACAAAAAAATTCAAAATTTTCAAATAGGTCTAAAATTTGTAAATAAGAATAAATTGAATATGGTAAGAAAAGTAATGCAATATAACGTAAAAAAGTAATGCATCATTTTCACATTATAAATAGATTGTTAAAACTACAAAAGGTATTCGATAAAAAAAGTGATTTTTTTGTGGTTTGCTGTCATTTCAATAACATTATTGGCACACTGGCACAAACACACAAGACTTTTTCCAGAGTTAAACTCTGATTTGACACAGATCTGAACTTTTTGTGTTTATTTAAAGGTTCAAGAAATCTTCAAGTAATTTATTTTATTTTTTTTAGATTTTAACAGATTTGTGTGTGTTGAGCATCAGTTCAGTCAATGTTAGCCCATGTTAGCTTTAATTATGGGGAAAACTGAATAATTTTAAGCTTTTGTCAGCTAATTTCATTTTCTGGGTTTAAAATCTTTTTGGGGGCGGGATCAAAATCGGTGACATAGCCCCCATCAGCTAGTGGAGTGCTGACGCGTTGATTCCTCATTATCATTCTTAGCGGAGTTTTCTTATCCTATGAAAAGACCCTGCTTCTTAAATATTCATGAGGGCACGTGCTTTCTGAAGGCAAGGCAGACCTGCCAGGGTGTGAGACCCAGTGACTGGATGGGTGAGACCGCGTCTGCCCACACCACGGGTCGTATGTGTTTGTTTCCATAATCCACAGGGTTTGTTGCATGTTTTTTTCCCTGCGATGCTGTCAGGGCCAATACAGCAAAGCTGTTTGCAGCAAGCATTTTTGTCGGGAGAGCTGTTCAAGAATTGGAGAATGGACGGACTTTGTCTTTTATCGGTTGAGTTTGTTACCATTCAGACACCTCGCCTATATCCGTGCTGCTGTGTTCGCCTGTTTAAAATCATACAGATTACCGGCAGGGTTAATGGTTGAAATAGATAAGGAAAAAGACCTGCTGTACTGCTATCCACTGTGTCTGCATTCAGACCAGGGTTTTCAGGAGGAGATAAGTCCTCCTCATTTATAGTGTTTACATTGTTATCTTTATAATGATATAACAAATTGTGGTTATGTGTACATAAAATTACGAATAACATATGTAGCAGAGCATTCAATTACTGTTTATTTCTTTGCATTTCAACTTTGTAAAGTATGAAATCATGGGTCTCCAACTGACAGTTGTTCACGTCGCTCCACTTTTTCCCTGCTCTACTGGCCACGCCCATGATGAAGCATTTTTCTCTTTTCTGAGGTAGACTTGAACTGAAAGAGGGAGGTTCATGACTCTTTAAGGAGGATACCCTACAACAACAAAAACGTTCCAAAAATGTTAATTCTGGCATAATGTTTGACTGTTTTTGTACATTCATATGCAATAAGATTGCTAAAAATAAACCAAAACAGTACTGGCGTACAGTATCAGTGAAACAGCATTCTGTGCAAATTTCAGACATTCAAAAACTTATGGCTTCAAAGCAAAGACAGTAAACCCCAGATTGATCCCAAAACTGCACTCCAACACATCTAAACCCCAGAAATTCTCCTTTTAGCTGGGTTCGTCTAAATTTTCCACTAATGAAGCCAGACAGTGAACAGCATATGGCTGTGCTTGTGAAAGCAAAACGAGCAAGAAATCTTTCCATCTCAACCATGAGGTCATGTGAGTTTGCTTTTGACTGAGCCAGATGGACACCTTGCAATGACTGTGATGTGATTTAATGCCAGTTTGTGTTCCTACTCTCCTGTCTCTCTATAAAGACCTTTGATGGGTCTAAACATGGGAAACAGCATGTTGGTACATTTGAGCAGCTTCTGCAGGCATCATTCCCTCAAATATTCTGTCTATTATGCCCAGGATACACCAGAATGACGTCAAAGTACTAGCAACAACAAAATCTAACTGTGTTATTGCCTGATGTCACCTTTTTAAATGGATAGGACAGTGAAGACAAAAAGTGTGGAGAGCAGAGAGATAGAGGAAAAGGATCAGCAAAATATGTCAAACTGGGGATTGAACTTTGGTCACTGTAAGAAACCGCTATTGTTGCCAACATAAAAGAGCAGTTTTTTAGCACATCTCTTGAGTTACTTTTATTATCATGCACAGCAGACATGCTTAAATGAGATATTTAGAATACATTATATAACACATATAAAAAAGAACACTTTCCAGTTCCTCACAGTTATCGGTGTTAATCTGCTACCTGGTAGTAATTTCTTTAATTATCTGACAAACATTATTTTAACGAGCAGCCAAACGTTCCATTTTTTACTGACCTTGCTAGATGGTGGACCATTCTAAAGTAACTTAAACAGCAAGACAAATTGGTCACTCAAAATCTGTAATTTTTTAAAATATAGCATCTTTACAATGTCATTTATTCAAGTCCCCCAAAAACATTGGTCGTTCACAAAAGACAAATGTAGAAGAGGAAAAGATAATGTGGACAATCTCAACAGTCAATCAGTTTAACTGGAATTGATCACCAGTTCAGCTCTAAGCAGGTTAAGGATCAACATCATCATATATCATATGAAGTGTATTGTGACCTATTACAAAATGACTTATACATTGTAATTTATGTTTCCATCCAAAAATTAGAATTAACTTTATTACCAAAACTGGATTTTCGCATTAAAAAAAAACTTATGAATAAAGCAGTGTTTTCCTCCAACAACTCAAAGCAAACAAAATCGTCACTTCCTGATTATTTGGTGCCAAATATAAACAGTAAAAATGGAATTTAGGAGAAGCTGCGTGAATCTTTTCTTTATTTAATAAATGACTTGCGCCTCAGAAGGCAATCCTGGTGGTATTGTAGTTAGGCAAATTCTAAGGACCCATGCGATTTTGGGGCCCCCAGAGGTAATATTAGTAGAACCCTACTTTTGCTGGATCAGGTTGAATCGGTGTTGAAGCAGGGTACACTTTCAAAAACAGTTGATTTTGGAAATTTTGTTTAGGTTTTCTCAATGTTAATTTCTTCCAGACCCTCAACTTTTTCTGACTGTACTTCAGTGTTTCAGAGTAAAGACAAGTTTGAATTTCACCAGCTTTGCCAACCACTTTGCTAACACATTTAAGGGCTTTCAGTTGATTAAACTTTTTAGTGAAATTAATTTGCAAATTTAACTGCTGTGCAAGTCACACAGAGTCAAACTTGCATTGCTAAGAAAAAAAGCAGATAAATCATATTGGTGGCTAAGTCACATTTTATAATATTAGTGGAATGGTGGTTTCAGTGTGTTTTTTCTAATGGCTTTCTAGAGTGTTGCTATGCTCTATTTCAGTTGCTGATAGAGGCTAGAGCAGGGGTGTCCAGACTCTGTCCTGGAGGGCCGGTGTCCTGCTGAGTTTAGCTCCAACTTGCTTTAACACTTGCCAGGACATTTCTAGTATATTAGCTTGTTTAGGTGTGTTTGATAAGGGTTGGAGCAAAACTCTCCAGGACACCCCTGGTCTAGAGTGTTGCTATAGTGTTCTGGCAAGATTCTAGGACATGGGATCAAAAGTTTAAGCACCCCTTTGTTGGGTGTACATTGCTGTTAACTTGGGTGACATCAGGATCTTGCTAGAGTGTGACTCCAATATAGGGTGTTACCATTGTTTACTGTGTGTTTTTAGTTGTTCTATGTGGTTTCTCTGGTGTTGCAATTGTGTCTTCTATGATTTTTAGTGTGTAGCTAGATTGCAGGTGTTATTAGGATCTTTCAACTAGAATTTAGGGTGTGGCTTCCACCATGTGGCTATATTGTAGGGTGTTGCTAGGGTACTGTTGCTAGAGTCTAGGATGTGGGTTGTTGTTCGGATGTACTGGGTAGTTTCTGGATCTTGCTAGTGTGTTCTGGCATAGAATATAGGGTGTTGCTATGACGTTCGGTGTGATTTCTAGGGTGTTGCTATGGTGTCTGTGGAGTTTCTAGTAAATTGCTAGGGTGTACAGGGTGGCTTTAGTGTGTTGCTAGATTTTAGGATATTCTGATTAGGCCAGAGGTGGGCAAACTCGGTCCTGGAGGGCCAGTGTCCTGCACAGTGTAGCTCCAACTCTAATCAAACACATCTGCTTATAGATTTCTAGTGATCTTGAAGACACGGATTAGCATGTTCAGGTGTGTTTGATTAGTGTTGCTAAATTATATAGGAAACCGGCCCTCCAGGACCAAGTTTGCCCACCTCTGGGTTAGATTATAGGTTATTACTGAGGTATTCTGTGTGATTTCTGGGTGTTTCTAGGGTTTTCTGTGCGATTCTTGTGTGTTAAGGTTCTTACTTTGTGTACTGGACTTTGGTGTGTTGTTAAATTGTTATGGTTACATTATAGTCGTTGCTAGGGTTTCAAGATATTGCTCAGGTACTCTAGCAAGATTCTAGGGTGTCAACTTCTTGGTTTCTGAATATTGTTTGAGTTTTCTGGCAAGATTACAGTGCTTGTTTGTGTTATATGTTGCATAAGGCTTTTTCTGCTAATGTAGAGGTTGCAGTCTTTAGCGTCCTTGTAAGTGCAACTACCTACCATGCTGAAAATTTCAGTTTAATTATGTTACAATAATGTTTAAAACAAGGTTTTCACTCTACTCACTGTAGCTAAAATAAATGTTTGTAGGCCTATGGAGTCTTTGACCAACTAGAAGACATTATTTTCCAAATCACATCAGCTATCATTTTAAGCAGGATTTTCCAACAGGAGTTTATTTGGCCACAGGGTTGTTAAGGTCAATTAGTCACTGGCAGTCTGAGCAGAAAGGAAATATATCTGTAGAACAGGAAGAGCTAGATAAAATTATAAATGGTTCTAAACCAGCTACATGCATGTTGGACCAAATTCCACAAAATTACTGAAAGAGCTGCTACAGGTAATAGGAGAGCCTCTTCTTAACCTCATCAACTCTTCTTTATCTTTAGGCCATGTACCAAATCCTTTCAAGCTAGCTGTTTATTAACCAAGCTAACCTATTATTAAGAAACCACAACTGGATCCCAGCAACCTAGCTAATTATAGGTCAATTTTAAATCTTCCATTTATGTCTAAAATAATAATAAAAAAGTTGTTTCTGCCCAATTATGCACATTTCTGCAGATGAACAATGTTTTTTGAGATGCTTTAGTCAGGTTTCAGGCCTCATCACAGTACAGAAACCACATTAGTGAAAATAACCAACGATCTACTTTTAGCTGCTGACTAAGGATGCATCTCGCCATTAGTTCTACTGGATCTCAGTGCGGCATTTGACACCATAATATCCTCATAGACCGCTTAAATTCAACAGGTGTCCAGGGACAGGCTCGACAACAGTTTAAGTCATACTGTACTTAGCTGAACGTTACCAGTTTGTAAACATTAATAGACAGCATCCACAAGTCAGGCCAATAAAGTATGGGGTGCCTCAAGGATCGGTTTTAGGCCCTTTGCTGTTTACAATATACATGCTACCCCTGGGAGACATTATTAGAAGACATTGGATCAGCTTTCACTGCTATGCAGATGATACTCAATTATATATTTCAACTAGACCTGATGAGACGTCTGAACTGTCTAAGCTAACTGAGTGTATTAAAGATGTTAAAGACTGGATGACCAACAATTTTCTTCTCTTAAATTCAGCCAAATCAGAACTATTAATTATTGGGCCTAAATCCTGTACACAGTGGATCTCACAACTAAACCTACAATTAGCGGGATACAAAGTTAGCACTAGCTCTACTATAAAAGATCTGGGTGTTATATTTGACAGCAATTTAACTTTTAAAAATCATATATCCCATGTCACAAAAACTGCTTTCTTTCATCTGAGAAATTTTGCTAAGTTACGAAGTATGCTATCCATCTCAGATGCAGAAAAGCTAGTTCATGCTTTTATGACTTCTAGGCTGGATTACTGTAATGTTGTGTTTGCTGGTTGCCCAGCATCCTCTATTGACAAACTTCAGCTAGTACAAAATGCAGCTGCCAAAGTTCTTACCAGGTCTAGAAAATATGATCATATCACCCCAATTTTATCCTCCTTACACTGGCTGCATATTAAGTTTTGTATTGATTTTAAAATATTGCTTTTTGCCTATAAAGCTTTAAATAATCTAGCTCCTGTTTATTTAACCAACCTCCTGTCTCGCTACAATCCAACCAGCTTTTTAAGATCTCAAAACTCAGGGCTTCTGGTAGTACCCAGAATAGTAAAGTCGAGTAAAGGAGGCCGAGCCTTCTCATTTATGGCTCCTAAACTCTGGAATAGCCTTCCTGATAATGTCCGAGGCTCAGATACTCTCGCAGTTCAAAACTAGATTAAAGACGTATCTTTTTAGTAAAGCATACACTCAATGCATCACATAGCGGTGTGATGCATGAATGTGCTCCACGCATCTCATTTATATACACTATGAACAACAGCTACGCTAATTATTCTCTTTATTCTCTATTTCCACCTGTGGATACTCAACCCGAGACCCCCAGAGATTATGCAGTGCCACTGATGCAATCCAAAACCTGCGAAGAGATGATCCCAAGGTTCCACAATCCTGGACCAGGCCATTTCCTGAGTAGCAGCTCTGGTGGTCATAGAGGAGTGGAGAGCATGCGTCTGACTCCTGTGACCTCCAGGGACAGCAGAGTTTCACTGACGTCCAGCGTTCTCCACCTTCCAGCACCTAGATTGCAGAAGACGTTTGGCCATAGGAGAAATGGTCGTGCCCAACTGAGCCTGGTTTCTATTGAGGTTTATATCCTTCACTTACGCCATTTGGGGAAGTTTTTTCCTTGCCGCTGTCGCCACCGGCTTGCATGGTTCGGGACTTGTAGAGTTGCGTATTGATGGATTACTCTTCAGTTTTTGGACTCTCAGCAGTGAATATTAAACCACACTGACCTGAACTTAACTGAACTTAAACTCTGAAAACTGAACTGACACTTTTAATTCACTATAATCTTCTATGTGAAGCTGCTTTGACACAATCCACATTGTAAAAGCGCTATACAAATAAAGATGAATTGAATTAAATCTGTAAGAGCTACTTACAATGTTGGGTTTCTCAGATTTTCTGAAGTAGCTATAGCCTTTTACAACACAGCCCAGACATATGTAGAGACAGTTAAAGAACATTTATTAATTTTAAAATAAAATGCACTCTTAATGAATGGCGTAAAGGAAAAACACAGAGTGCAAAACATCTAAATGCATGTTGTCCATTTTGTCAGTCACATCTGATTTTAGAACAACTATAAAGTGTCCATAAACGCTAATACCTTAATATCCAGGAGAGGGCGCCAAACAATTACCTCACAGTTTAAAAGTAAACAGTCCCACTCAAAAAAACATTATTTCAAGACAAAAATGGCATCACAAATGAGAGTAAGAAAAAGATTCTGAACAAATTCATCACTTATCTTTCTTAGAAGCAATTCTTTTAGAGCGGCGCAGACCAGCAATATCATCCGCTGAAGCCTTTGTGCCTGTGGTGGGTTTGAGCATTTTGTAGTCTTTCATGGTAGCAGGTGGTTTGAAGGGGTTTGGGGTTGCAAGGGATTTTGAGGGTTTAGGTACAGTTGAGGGTTCAGAAGGTTTTTGGGCGGAAGCAGCTCTGGAAGATTTGGCAGGTTTGGGGGCAGAAGCCGGTCTGGAAGATTTGGAGGGTTTGGCGGCAAAAGCAGCACTGGAAAGTTTGGGTGCAGAGGTGGCATTAGTTGGTTTGGAGGGTTCAGGGGCAGAGGCGGTGCTGGAAGATTTGAGGGCAGAAGCGGATCTGGAACGTTTGGAGGGTTCAGGGGCAGAAGTGGCACTGGAGAGTTTGGCACTGGCAGGTTTGGGGGTAGAAACGGATCTGGAAGTTTTTGTGACAGAAGCGCCACTAGAAGGTTTCAGGGCAGAAGCGGAAGATTTGGGTGCTGGATGGGCTTTAGTGGCATTAGAGGCAGCAGAGGTTTGGAGGCCTTTTCTGACTTTCTGCAGTTGTTTAGTTGGCTGTGGAGCCTCCTACATGAGTGGAAAGCATATTTAATTTACCAATATTTGGCAGATAAAGATTACAGGCCCTTTCACACCAGTGAGATTAACTACATTAATGTCCACAACAACGTGTGCTGCAGTTCTGTCAGTTTAAATGTTAAAAAGCTACTTAAAATTGTTACAGGAATCAGCCCCCAGGCCAGTCTCTAAGTTTTTTCTTGGGCCATGTTTTTGGTTGCAACCCACTCTGAAAAACAAGCTAATTAAGTTCCCCAAAATGACATTGCTAGAATGAAAATCCTCCCGATTTACACAAAAATGCTAAAAGTGATTATTTATGCCAATTGTTTTGTGATATATGAAAATATTTCTCCAGTGTGAAATCCACCTTTGACAAGCTGCCTTTTTTCAGATTAATAAAAAATAGAATAAATGACTTTAAAATGACTCCGACCATTTTTGTCTGCTGTTCTTGGTTTCTGATTGGCTGCCAATGCTTTAAATCCTATATCATCTGGAAACAAATAGTTCAGAATCCTTTATATTATAATTAGGGTGTGGACTTCACTTTTATGGTTGCTAATAAATACTACAAGTTCGTAGTTATCATCTGTAGTGTGAATGGGCCTTAAGCTATAGGTAAAGTCAGGTAAGAAGTGGCAAAATGTTATCAACTTACCTCTTTACCAGACAGCTGGGATTCCAGAGCAGCTATTTCTGCAGTCAGTGTATGTACATTCACCTTTACAGAAAAAAAGGATAATCTTCAATGCAATACATTAAACAAATGGCCATTTAATATGAGGATGCACTACTGCTGGCAATCACCTTGATTTGATTGATCTTTTCCTTATAGCTGTCAATATCCTTCATGAGTTGCTCCTCCTCTTCTCTACAAAAAAAATATTGAGCATTTTTTCACATTGTTTTCCACTAAAAGACTTAAAATTCTGAATGAAAGTTACAATAAATTAAAAATTGTATAACGAGTGACGCTATATGCAGTTGTATTAATTCTTCAGTCTATAGTCATAAGTGTCATAAACAAAAAAAAAGACATCGCCACCTACTGGCCCTGAATGCAGAATAGCTGTTTTAGTTGTTTCATGGATTTCTGCGACATCATTGTCACTTCTAAGCAAAATGTTTTAATTTAGTTCAGATTTTTGGCCATGTCTGTTGTGTAAATCTATTCAAACAGATGTTATCTAAATCTACTATAACAAATTTAGCTTACTGAGCTAAGAGGTGTGTAATTTGCAAATTAGCGACAGAGCTAACTTATGATAGACAAAAAAATACCATAAACATGCACAGGATTAGAAGACTCAACATGCTTGCTAAAATCCTACCATCATGCTAGCAAGTCTTATGTGGATAAAGTCGACTAGAATTCAAAGAATTCTTAGAAGAAAAATGTTAGTTTTTTTCTGTGGCTCTTAGTATACCACTTTCAAATATTTATTGCCAAATTTAGCCAATCGTATTCATTTGTTTTGTGTGAATGTTTTATTTCCACAACCAGTGCTGAGCCTTGGGGGTCGAAGGAGGCTGGATTCACCTCCCCCTAGATCCTAAAACTTGATAATCACATTAATATAACTCTTTCACAACAAAAACTGTTGGGTTAATAATGTACCTCATTGCTTGTGCCTTTTCCAGTTCTGCCTTGAATTTGGTGACCTCTGTCTTCTCCTCGGCTATAGTGCAGATCACATCAGCATACTTTAACTGAGCAAGTGGAGCTTTAAAATCAAGTCCTTCCAGCTGACCAGAGTTCTGGGACCTCAGAAGTATTTTATTGGAAATCTGCTGCATCCGATCACACGACGGCACCTGAAACACCAGTACTGAGCTCACGGTTCAGATCCCATAACGAAAATCTCTTTAAATGCACCGTTTGCATACCTTAGAGAGCTCTGTTTGTATTTTGACATGGGCAGCAATGGCCAAGCCCAGCATTTGCCTCATTCTCTTCAGGGATTTCTGGACTTCACTTAACTCTTGCTGTAAACCACATTTAGATGAGATGGCTTAATTGATTTCATAAAATGGGGAAAATGATTAACACACATATCAATAATAAATGAGAAAAAGAGAAATGTTTTCAAAATAGCATATTATCACCCCTACTATTTCTGTATTTGCATTATATATACTCATCGGCCACTTTGTTAGGTACACCTTACTAGTACCGGGTTGGACCTGTTTTTGCCTTTAAAACTGCCTTAATCCTTTGTGGCATTGATTTAACAAGGTACTGATCCTAACATTCTGACCCTACCATTCGAATGTCGCAGCAGAAATCAAGACTCATCAGTGCAGGCAAGATTTTTCCAATCTTTTATTGTCCAATTTTGGTGAGCCTGTATGAATTGTAGCCTCAGTTTCCTGTTCTTAGCTGACAGGAGTGCACCCGGAGTGGTCTTCTGCTGCTGTAGCCCATCCGCTTCAAGGTTTGTCGTGTTATGTGTTCAGAGATGCTCTTCTGCATACCTCGGTTGTAACAAGTGGTTATTTGGGTTACTGTTGCCTTTCTATCAGCTCGACCTCCTCTGACCTCTGGCATCAACAAGGCATTTGTGCCCACAGAACTGCTGCTCACTGGATATTTTCTATTTTTTGGACCATTCTCTGTAAACCCTGGAGATAGTTGTGCATGAATATCCCAGTAGATCAGCAGTTTCTAAAATACTCAGACCAGCCCGTCTGGCACCAACAACCATGCCATGTTCAAAGTCACTTAAATCATCTTTCTTCCCCATTCTGATGCTCGGTTTGAACTGTAGAAAATCGTCTAATAGATTAAGTTGCAACATGAGATTAGAAAATTTTGATTAGAAATTTGTGTTAACGAGAAGTTGGACAGGTGTACATACCTGCCAACACTCCAGTTTTTCCCGGGAGTCTCCCGTATTTCAGACCCACCTCCCGGTTTGCCATTTCTCCCGGAAAACTCCCGGAATTTCAACCCCTTCCTCCAGTCCTCAGGTGATTGGTACAATCTGTAACACCCCATTCACATGGGGCTTCAGCGTCAACGCTTGACAGAGGGTATGTCTGAAGTTGGGGCTGATGCGATCGTCATAACAGCTTCAGCCAATGAAATTAGTCAGCAACAGGCTACGGTCTGAGCTGGTGTATTTGCATACAGCGATCTGATTGGCTGGCGCTTCCGTCGGCACTTGAAGAGTTGAGAAAGGTCCACCCCCCCACCCCCCCGGATTTTAAGAGACAAATGTTGGCAGGTATGCAGGTGTACCAAACAAAGTGGCTGGTGAGTATATACTGTGACCAATATTCATAAATATTCATGTGGAAATTAATAGAGAATAAGGATGTGTTGATACAGTGCAATGCATTACGGAACATGGAAACCTGGATCCCATTGATTTTTATAGGTCTATTGTATCATACACTGACTTGCAGTAAACTGTAAGTACTCACACGACAAATAAAGAAGAAAATCATACGGAAAACCTATGTCAATTATGACAATATATAATCTCGTTCATTTATTTGATCAGCATCGATATCGCAAAGCAGATAATAAATGTGAATCTGCAAGTCACATCGTAGGATCTGCAATGCTAAGTTGGCAGTATAACTAACCAGAAAACAATGATCCAATAAAGTTTTTCCCTAATAGTGTGAATTTTTTTTAAAGATCTGTGACTATGGATAGTTTCAAGCATACCTTTAGGGTACTAGAACAATTCACTCCCCAACAAAATTACTATCATGAGCTGAAAATTAAAAAAATAAAAATAAAATTCCAAATACAGTTATATGTCATGAAATGAAACTATATTCTTATTACAATATATTTTGCAGAAAACCAATATCAATTGCAATGTCATTTTTTTTCTAATATCGTACAGTCCTAGTAATTCCTAAAACCCTAGTAACTTCTTAGACACACAAATAGAATTTTTAAAGGTATCCACAACACAATAGTCCATTTTATTTTGAGTTACTGAAGGATGTTTCCAAAATTATTACTATATAATGGGAGGCTTTTTCTGTAGTCATTTGCATTATTTTACTCTGTGCTCTCCTAAGCGTGTCCAACATGGCAGAACGCAACTTGCCAAGATGTAGATTCTCATTGTCTATAAATAATCTAACATAATAAAAAAATTGACCTGCGCCTGTTGAACTTGCTTTTTCCTTTTGGTTTCATAGATAAATTCCAGGTCTGTGTCGGTCCATTGATATCCCTGCATTCCCTGGATGAAGCTTTCGGGGTCAGCTTTCCCGGTTGTTGCTGTACATCCATGAAAGTGAATGTTAAAGCGAAAAAAGTGTACTCCATAAGAACGAGTGAGTGTGAGCAGTGTAAAACTGATATTAAGGAATATAGAAACATAGAAAGAAACTGAAAATCACCTGATGCAACTATTGAACTAGACCTCCTGATGGACTTCCCCTCATCTCGCTCTTCACTTGATCCATTCTGAGAAATAGGTTTAGCAATTTCCTTGGAAAGAAAAAAAATCATTCAGAAACCTTTGTGTAAATGACTCTTGATAAGAAAATTAGGATTATAACTATTGCTTTGTTTTATCCTAATAAAAAATAATACGTTTATTTATATAAGTACATTTAACATTGAGTAAAGATGAGTTATTTTTTCTAGCATTTACAAGTGTCTATGGAAAAAGGTGAAATATTGGTGAAAAGTTTAAGTTTTAAATATTTTTTTTGCATATGTTATATGTAAATATTCTGTAATATTCATTGTATATAAAAATTCTAATTTATTTGTGCTTTACTGTATTCGCTTTATGGAAATTTCATCATTCTAATGACAAAAATGAGATATTATGGTTTTTTATGATATATAAATGTGTACAGATTTGTTCATAATGGGTCATGAGATGCAAATATTTTACACATAGTGAGAAAAAAAAATCTGATTTATCCAAACCTTTACTAAAACTAAGATTTTAAAAAAATATTGATTGATTAAGATTGTTATAATCATTTACAACAAAAACCTTAATTTAGTGTATAGCCAAACGTGGTTAATTTTCTTAAAGTAGCCTATTATTTGCTAATTTAGAAATAATGGCCAAAAAGCATAATAGGCTACTAAGGAACACACGAAAATATGACATCTAAATTAGAAAACATCCTATTTTCATCGTCAAAGTCATTTTTACATTTTTGTGAGTAAAATACTGCTGAAACACGGTTGTGTGTTTGTTTGTTTGTTTGTTTACCTGACCACGTGGCTCCTCTTTGACCGTTTGTTCTGCTGTTGTTGAAGTGTCTGGTTTGCTGAGCTGGTGAATTGTGACTCTCTCACTCTTACATGGAGGTGTCCTGTCTAGCTGTCGCCCTGCAGGTATAATATTTGGATGATTTTTCTCAACTATTGACTGCGCTATTAAAGGAGCATGGTCCAAATCCAAATTACGCACATTTTTGGTGCGTTTAACCTTTCCTCTTTTTGAGCTCATATGAGCCGCCGGTGTTGTTTAACTCCTAAAATAAACAACCGAAGTTAGTTGAAGAACAAGGTTACAAATCCTAGCTCTCCTTTAAACTGCAAGCATTTACAAAACTAAGCACTGTGAGAGGGAAAGGAGTTACTTCATGAGCTGATCCGCGGTAAAGTAATTTAGCTGCCACAAGATGGCGAAACTAAACAGCACGAGCTACTTGTGGCTCTCATTTGTATCTGAATTAAATATATATATATATATATATATATATATATATATA
>CAIGQZ010001834.1:2078-32420 GCA_903798205.1 Danio tinwini | reverse complement strand
GTGTGTGTGTGTGTGTGTGTGTGTGTGTGTGTGTGTGTGTGTGTGTGCGTGTGCGTGTGCGTGTGCGTGCGTGTGTGTGCATGTGTGTTCTGGACCAAAACAGCCTAGAGAACCCTGTGTAAACACACCTGTAGTATTACTCTGGCTCTTCCTTAAAAAAGAAAAACTTTTTATGTTAAACATAAATGTTATTCATCAAATTCAGCTAAATTTACAGTATAATTCATGTTCATAGTTCAAATGGATAATTGTCAAAGTACACTCCAACAAAATGGTGCTGAACCACACTAAACATGGTTCATTGGCTTGTAATCATAGGGGAACCCCTTTAAGTCCCATATAACACCTGGTGTTAGAGCACTTTTGTCAAATTGAGCTATGTAAAACCATAAGAAGTGGGAAATTGCTATAATGGCAAAAGTTGTTTGAATCACTTTCATGCTTTTCTCAGGGAAAAGAGTTTTTTGTGGGGGCTCTAGAGTTTTTCTTTAAGCAACTTTGTGGCCAAAAAGGTTTAAACCCACATTATCCTCAAATAATACACTGCATTTTTAATGTCATTTTTAAATCCTTCTCCAACCAAACTAAGAGACTAAGATGTGTGTGCATTTTTGTTTTAAAATGGTGTTTTAGTTTGAAAACACTCCTCATCCGTACATGCATTTTTACTGTTTTAGCCCTAAAATGCATGATATGTATTCATGCTTACTAGCAGTGGTGGACTGGGACAGTATTTTCACCAAGGAATGATATTACCTAAGGCCACCTATCGCTGCGGTGATCAGTAAAAGAAGAGCATGAAGTGATCGGTAAGGAACGAGCAGAAAGGGGGGCGAGGTGTTAGTTCACGATTCAAAGTTAGATCACCGGGAAATGGTGCTCTCTGCGTTTCATGTCAAGTCCGCCCCTGCTTACTGGGTATGGACATATTTTGCCAGCATCCATACTTGCAGTCTACTGGTTGTGTAATGGCCAAATGAATCAGGGAATAATATGCAATAGTGCAGAAGACCAGTCAGAGAAAGGGTTTATGGATGTCCACCTCTCCATTTTCAAAAGTTTGTGTTTCAGACTGTGATGGCCAGTGTGGTGCCAAACATTAAGAGTGAGGCATGCACGCACACATGCATACATTTACACACACGCACGCACATGCATACACATTCATTTTAAGCTTGTTTAGTTAAATTGAGTTTTGTTTATACATTTTCGTTTAATATTTGGTTTAAATAAGACACATACACTGTTTTTTTCACAGTACATTTTACTATTTTGAATGCACACCAAATTAGTTATCTGTACTGGATGTTTTGTAAATTTAGTTTTCTTTGAGTTTAAGTTATCTAGGGATGGCTGACATGAAACTGACGTTTCGACACAGTGTCGAGATCCCGAATCGCAAGTGTTTCAAAACACTGCACTGAAGCATGATCCGAAACACTCAGGTCACGTGACTAAAGTGTTTCGAAAACACCTGGTCAGATTACTAAAACGATTTAAAGCATCGATCAATTCAGAAGCGTTTTGAGACTTGGCGAATCTGCATATGACTGACAGGCTCAGAAATAATTTTCTGGCCTCATAATAGCCTAGTGGACTGTGCGTGTGCACATTGTTACTGTGCTTCAAATGACTTGGGTTTTATTCCGGACTTTTACAATTACTCAGAAATCATGATTTTATTTTAATCATGTTACTGTTTTATGGTGTAATCTAGATAGGATACAGCTGCAGATACGTCATCGATTTAGCATCATTTTTGTAAGACTGTAAAACAATAGTTAATATTTTCATGATTTTTATGATGATTGGGTTTAGGATTTGGACAGACATTAATAAAATATACAAGAAATGGGAAATTTAATAAATAATATAAATTATTTTTGTTAACTTCTGGCCACAACCGTGTCAGATCTAGCAACAACCCTGTTTTATAACCAAAACAAGACATATTTATTCACAAAGTGTTTATTCTGATGTCAGACCAATGTTGAAACAAAACGATTCAAGAACAGAGCAATTCAAACTTATATATTTCAAAATAGCTGTATCAGCCTGGATTCAAACCCACTATCCCCGCAGGGTAGTCAAGAACCCTAACTGCTCTACTAAATTTCTCAAAGGTTCAATCCTACAAAGTGGGGTTTAATACCTCAATGTGCTCAACTGTCCTTTGCTGAAGCTGTTCCAGTGCAATACATAAAAAATGACCACTAGGTGTCACCGTAGAGTGGGGTTTCAAAACGTTTTGAAGCTTCGACACATTTGCTTCGACTGTTTCAGTGTTTCATGAAGCCTCGCTTTGCGCACCATTAAAGTTTTTTTTTAATTATTTTTATTTTTTATTAATGCTCAAAGAACAACATTTAGAACAATGCAACAAGAAATGGAAAAAAAGTCAGGGGTGTACAGAACAAAACATATAAGACAAAGTGTAAGTATACATGCTAACAGAGAGAGGCCTTGTGAGACTACAAGATCTTAAAGGTTTTAAGTAAAAAAGCGGTTTTGATGGCTTTTTTATTAGTGCTTTGCTTTATGTTGTTTGAGTAATGTTTTAATTCAATTAATATAGCAGGATAAAATGTTTTTTGGTTATTAAATTTGCATCTGTGAATATGGTACTTTGTAAATATTATCAAAAGATTTATAACATAAGCTTCCCTCTCTGTTTTTTTGGTTGTAGTTCAGAAACCCAAAAATAACATGTTGGTATTCTAGACGAAAATTTGGCAATAATTTGTTATTTATGAAATTAGTCATCTCGTACCATATTTTCTTTGAGAACGAGATTTTCGTATGTAAATGCGGTTCTATGAGTTCTGGATGACCGCCAGAGGCAGTGCTTCACACTGGATATCATCCCATCGCAGATGCACAGGTCGAGTCTAATACAAACAAAGTCCCTCGTGACCAGGAAGACTCATGATCCTCTCCTATTTAATCCCGTAACTTCCTGCAAACTGTCCCTATGGAATCTTCTCGCCTAGACTCCGAGTGACAGGGAACTCTGGCGGTCATCCAGAACTCATAGAACCGCATTTACATACGTAAATCTCGTTCTATTTCATTCTTCCTGAACGCCAGAGGCAGTGCTTCACACTGGATGACTTATAGCCACAAGGTCATGAGGAGGCTCTGTTTACCTCTAGGAAGTTGAAGGTCCCAACAGGACAGCGGTTTCAAAAGTGTCCAATGCAGCCACATTACATCTATAGTATCTGGAAAAGGTATTTGTAGATGACCAAGAAGCCGCTGCACAAATATCATTTAGGGGAACACCTTTTAGTGCGGCCCAAGAAGTTGATATACCCCTTGTGGAATGACACTTCACTTCTGATGGTAGTGGGTATCCATTTGATTTGTAAGCATGAGTGATAACCTCAACCACCCAATGTGAAAGTCTCTGTTTTGAAAAGGTTTGACCTCTCCTGCCCCCAAAACAGAGAAAAAGTTGGTCTGATTGACGAACCTCCTCTGTAGCTCTGATATAGTAACGAAGGGCTCTTACTGGGCATGCAAGTCCATAATTAGTTCCTTCTTCTGTATCCTCTGTAGGAGGATTAAATGCTGCCAATTCAATTGCTTGGTTTTGGAATAAGGCTGAGAGTCTCTTGGGGAGAAAAGTTGGGTTTGGCCACAGTGTCACTACTGAACTATCTGCACTCCAGCGCATGCAGGTTGTATTGACAGATAATGCGTGTAGCTCACTTACTCGTTTTGCCGAAGTAATGGCTAAAAGAAAAGCAGTTTTCAATGATAGCCATTTTAAGTCACTGTGCTCCAGAGGTTCGAATGGAGGTAGTGTAAGGGATTTCAAGACTAAGTTTAAATCCCATGAAGGTACTCGAATTGTTTGAGGAGGTCGTAATCGCTGTACCCCTCTTAGAAACTGAGTAATTAAGATATGAGATACCAATGTGTGACCATCTACTCTGACATGATACGCTGAAATTGCAGCTACATAGACTTTCAGCGTGGAAGCTGCTCGATTGTTTTCCAGCAGAGATTGCAAAAAACGTAACACCAAGGGAACAGGACATTGTTCTGGGGATACGTTTTCCTCTTTACACCAATTAGAAAACAACTTCCACCTATAAGCGTAAGCGCTCCTGGTGGAAGGTGCTCTAGAGTTCATTATAGTGTTTTGTACCTCCTGATCACAGACTCTCAAAAGTGATTCTGGCCCTTCAGAGGCCAAATGTAAAGCTGAAGGCGGTCCGGATTTGGGTGCCAAATCTGACCCTCCAACTGGTGGAGGAGGTCCCTCCTCCTGGGAAGGCTCCAGGGTTCCCCTTCTATGAGGCTGTGCATCATAGGGAACCAAGGTCTCCCCGGCCAGTTTGGTGCTACTAACAGAACCCTGTGGCACCCTTGAAGGACTCTGTGAACGGTTGCCAATATCAGGGGTATTGGAGGGAAGGCATACAGTAGCTGGTGTGGCCAGTCGTGTGCTAGAGCATCCTGCCCTAGGGGGCTGGACTCCTCTGACAGAGAAAACCAGAGAGGGCACTGGGTTGACGTTGCTGACGCAAAAAGGTCCACTTCTGCCCTGCCAAA
This sequence comes from Danio tinwini, assembly GCA_903798205.1. Taxonomy (NCBI): domain Eukaryota; kingdom Metazoa; phylum Chordata; class Actinopteri; order Cypriniformes; family Danionidae; genus Danio; species Danio tinwini. The sequence goes on along the minus strand of CAIGQZ010001834.1, from coordinate 27,860 downwards.
CTGCTGCCATATCATTTCCACCACCTCTGGGTTGAGTTTCCACTCCCCCTCTGGAGGCTTGTGACGTGACAGGAAATCTGCCACCGTATTGTTTACCCCTGGTATGTGCATTGCTCTGATGCTTGCCAACTGAGGAAAGGCCCAGGTCAACAGTTTCTGTGACACTCGAAGAGACTGGCTGGACTTCGTGCCCCCTTGATGGTTGATGTGGTAAATAACTGAAGTATTGTCCGACCTGACAAGAACATGCCTGCCTAATAGATTCGGAGCAAAGTGCTTCAATGCCAGCATTACTGCCCGTAGTTCCAGGGTATTTATATTCTCTCCTTTTTGATGGGAGTTCCAACGCCCTCTGATTATTTTGTGCTGCCAGACTGCCCCCCAGCCTGAAAGAGAAGCATCGGTCTGGACTACCTCCCGACGAGATGGAATTCTGCCCAGAGCAACTCCTCGTTTTAGATAAGCTCTGCCCCTCCATGGTTGTAATGTGAGAAAGCCTTTGTGTTACTTTGACCATCTTGTTCCTGTGTCTCCTGGGATCTAGGTGCAATCTGTTTACCCATCTCTGAAAGGGGCGAAGTGAGAGGAGGCCCAATGGTATAACCATAGCCGCTGCTGCCAGCATGCCCATGAGTCTGAGAAAGCACCTGAATGGTAGCTTGGTTTGGTTTTGAAAACGTCGAATGAGAAGCAGAATAGCATCCAACCGCTGTTCTGTTGGGAAGGGTATCATCAATTGGGAGTCCAGTACAACCCCAATGTAATTTATGGACTGGGTTGGAGTTAACTGGCTCTTGCTGAAGTTTACTTCCAGGCCCAGTTGGGCAATGTGGGAAAGCAGTTGAGCAGCATCTACCACTGCCTGCTCCTGAGAATGAGAGCAAAGAAGCCAGTCGTCCAGATATGGAAGTATTTGTAATCCTTTGGCCTGCATTGGGGCAAGTGCTGCTGCTACGCACCTGGTGAAGACCCTTGGTGATAGAGACAGCCCGAACGGAAGTACCCGGAACTGATACACCTGTTCTAGGAATGCAAAGCGTAGGAACGATCTGTGCTGTAGGGTGATCGGAATATGGAAGTAAGCATCCTTTAAGTCTATTGTGGAGAACCATTGTCCTTGTCTGACTGACTGGAGAACATCTGTTACATGCAACATGCGAAACGGTAATACCTACAGAAACTTGTTGAGGGACCGAAGGTCGAGTATAGGTCTCATTCCACCATCTTTTTTTGGAACGACAAAGTATATTGAATAGAACCCATTGAGCCGTTCTGACCATTTTACTGGCTCGATCGCCTCTTTCTGTAGTAATTTTTTGATTTCTAGTTTTAAGGCATTTATGCTGTTGGGGTCTGAGACTGTGGTTATCTTTACCCCTCTGAAAGTGGGAACTGCAACTTGTACCCCTGAATTAAAGTTGCTAAAACCCAAGTTTCTGAGGTTGTTGTCTCCCAGTACTTGAGCTGCTGATGAGAAAAGCGTTCGACGGACAGACGCAGACCTTCAGGTCCTGCGTCTCTGGCCGTTATCATTCCTGGAAGGCTGCTGGGTTGGTGCTCTGCCCCTTGGGGCCTGAAAAGATTGTCTGCCCTGTCCACGCGGTCGGTGAACGGGTCGTTCTTCTACGGACACCTGCTGTGTTTGTAGGAATTTGAAGTAGTGGTGTTTCACTGCTCCTAGGGGTCTGCCTGTACTGCAAGCGAGTTGATGTACCTCTCCTCAGATCTGCATATTGCTGTCTGGTCTGATTGGCCTGTACACTACGTTCTAATGTCTGCTGAGCTGCTGGGCCAAAAATCTGTCCAGGAACTACTGGTAGGTCTCTCAGAGTCTTCCTACAGGACTCAGACAGAGGTGATTGAGCAAGCCAGACCTGTCGTCGTGCTTGTGTTAGTGTTGACATAAGCCTACCCAATTCCCTTGACATGAAAGCCACTGATTGTAAAGTAGCATTACTGAAGTCTTGGACTATAGTGTCTCTCTCCGTTGATTGCAGGGATTGAGACATTGCTAATACAAGATGAGAGGGAGAGAGTTGCCAATGCGTCCCATACGCGCCGCTGTGTTATACGCCTGTATAAGAAGATCATCTGATCTAATCCGACACTGAGGCCTCGGGCAGCGGACATTAGGTTTCACAACCTCATCCGGAGAAAGAACAAACGAGGCAATGATAGGATCCACCTTAGGCATCTGACCCAGCCCATAAGTATCTGCATCTTGCATTGCAGCCAAGGCCCTGCTGGCACTCGTATGGTGGGTCAGTGATTTTGGGTTAGTCTAACATTTATGCAGTTCCTCAATATAATCCTTTGATGGTGGAATATTGAGAGCAGATGGTTGAACCATCCCCCTGAAGAAAGCTGAAGTTGGTGGGGCTGCTGATGGGGCTGTATCTAAACCCAGGCTGGCCAATGCTGCCCGAAGCGCTCGTTTTACTACTTCTTGCTCTGACTGAGAGCTTTCCGTAGATCCACCAGTATCATGAGATTCGTCCAAAGAAAACTGAGACTGATTTCCTGCAGTAATTTCACTTCCATCTTACTCAAAAAACTGGCTTTGAGAAGCAGCCATCGATATAGCATCCTCTTCAGAAACAGGTAACTGTAAGGTGGGGTTTTCAACTGACGAAACTAGCTTCTCCCCCGATTTTAAATTCATAATAAGTGATTTAATTTGGGCAAACTCAGCGGTTAACACATCTATCTTCTTAGCTAATGGATCTTTTGATCTTTTACTCAAAACAGTACCTACATCCACAGTATGCTTTCGTTTAGTTATCATTTTACGTGGTGGGGGTGGTGTTGGTTCAACCAACAGCCCTTCCACTGAAGCTATTCTTGAAGTCCTCCTTTCCCAAGACAAAACTCTGCAATTCATGCAGGCATCTTCTGTGAGACCCTGTTTTAGGTGTTCCAAACCCAAGCAGGACGGGCAGCAATCATGACCATCATCCTTTTGCATAATAGCCATGCACAATGTGCATAATTGAGATGATTTCTCCATTTTTGTTATTTATTAAATTTTTATTTTAGTGTTTTAAAAATTGTTTTTTTTAAATAAACCAAGTAAAAACACAGTTTATTTTTTTTTATTTTTTTTTATAAATCAAGTGAAAATGCTCTATAATCAGTGAATTACAAGAACTGACACAGAGCAATCACTCTTAATGTGCTGTTGTAATCAATTACAACACAGTCCAATAGCGCCCCCGGGCGAACACACCCTGATTAGCTACAACCACACGGAGGAACTGATTGATCACACAGTATTATATTCACAGAGACACGCACACACTCTCGTGAAACGTAAAAAACCGCACAAAAGAGCGTAATCACTTTTACTGCAGTACCCGTGCACTCAGAATAGTATACAGTGGCAACCCGAGCGAAAACACTCTGGCTAACAAAGCAGACGTGTAAATATACTCACCTTTTTTACCCTTAACTGAACCAATGCAGCCTCTGGAGGATGCATAGTCACGTAACACCAACAACTGAATTGTTACGAGGCTGATAGTGGCTTCGGTGTGTTTTCCTTTTAATATTCTCTGACCTGTAATACATAAGCTCGAGAAGATTATAGGGACAGTTTGCAGGAAGTTACGGGATTAAATAGGGGAGGATCCCGAGTCTTCCTGGTCACGAGGGACTTTGTATTAGACTCGACCTGTGCATCTGCGATGGGATGATATCCAGTGTGAAGCACTGCCTCTGGCGGTCAGGAAGAACGAAATAGAACTGACAATTCCAAAAAATATGCGGCACAGTTTCTGGCTGTGACAAACAAAATGAACAGTTTTGATCTATATCCTGTCTAAATTTGGAAAGAAAATTTTGACAGGGTAAAATTTATGCAGAATTTTAAATGAGATCTCTTTAAATTTGTTAATAATAAAGAATTTGTTAGGCAACGACCATATCTTTTTCCAATTTAAATCTCTGATGAACCCAGACCAATAAGAAATTATGTAGGGTTTACTAATTATGAGTGACTGAAATAAGGAACGTATAGCCTTATTTTGGTGAGAAGAAAAACAAATTTTCCCACATAGTGTATCTTTAGGGTGTAACAGAGAGATATTTCCTGAATATGAGTAATTTTTACATAGTGAGACAATACATAGGGGAATAGCAGCAAAGACCATTGCAAATTCTTTATAGGATACAGGAAAATTAAAATGTGATAAAAAGTCTTCATAAGTCATTAGGTAACCTTGGGAATTTAGTACCTGTCCCATTAAAAAAAAATCCTTTTTTTAAACCAATTTTTTAAGAACAAGCTTTTATGTTTGTACAAAATATTACAGTTGTTCCAAATATAACATTGGTGTGGGGAGTAGTTGTTTGTAAATTAATTTCCAAGCTAAAAGAGTTTGTTTGTGAAAGGCTGAAAGTTTAATTGGAAGTCTCTCTGTTTTATAGTCGCACAACAGCAAGAAAGGAAGACCACCCATCCGATCAAATACAACTTTAGAGACTATATTCCAAACTGAGCAGTGATTATTTAAAAAATATTTTAGCCATTTAATTTTGAAAGTATTATTTAAAGTAGAAAAGTATAAATATACTAAACCACCATCTTTGTATGAATTAACTATCAGAGACTTTTTAATATAATGTACTCGATTTTTCTATAAGAATTTTATCATTATTTGATCAATTATCTTGTTTATTTTATTATCTGTAAACAAGAAGCTATGTATGTCAGCCTGGAAATACCTTCTGCTTTGGTTAATAAGACACGACCTCTTAATGAAAGATCTCTTTGTAACCATCTGTTAAAACAATTTTTAGCAATTTCAATAGGCGGATTAAAGTTAAGAGAGACTCTATCATTTTCATTTTTTGAAATAATTATGCCTAAATAAGTAAAAGACTCTTTATCAGGAATAGTGCCAATGAATTTGTCTTGACAATTTTTTATGAAAATAATTCACATTAATGCAAATTAAGGCATAAACCTCAGGCATTAGAAAACTATTTTGTTAAATTAATAGCTGATTGGATCTGGTGGCTATTCTTTAAAAAAAGGGCAGTGTCATCAGCTAGTTGACTTATTAACAAGCTTTTATCTTCAGTCTGTACACCCTCTAAGGAACTCGACTTAATGAAATTGCAAAATGTTTGAGCAGCAATAAGAAAAAGATAGGTTGACACTGGGCAACCTTGTCTTACGCCTCTTTTTAAACAAAATCTTTTAGTGAAGCCTTGACTTAATTTCAAAGAACTATTCCCATCAGTATATAAGGTTTTTATTGCATTACAAAACTGTGAACCAAAGCCAAAAAGATTTAGGCAATGAAAAATAAAAGGATGTTCGACAGTGTCAAAGGCTTTAAAAAAATCTAAAAACATCTATATATAGTCGTCTATAATTAGGTTATTGTAATCAATTAGGTCAACTATTAGTCTAATATTATTAAATATAAGTCTCTTGCTTATAAAACCAGATTGATTTTCATCTATTATTGAATCAAGAACTAATTTAAAACTTTGAGTATAAAGAAGGGCAAGAATTTTGTAGTCATTATTCAATAAGCTAATAGGTCTCCAATTGTCTAAAAGTAATAAATCTTTCTTAGCTTTTGGGATTCAAAGTTGAAGATATATTACAGCGATTTAAGCTTTCACAGTAAACTTCAAAAAGAAAAGATGTCAGAAAAAAGCTTATAAATTTCAGAGGTGATGCCATCATTACCTGGTGACTTATTAAGTTTTAAGCTTTCAATGGCTTCTTTGATCTCATTAATGGAAATTGGAGAGTCACAAAACGTTTTGTCTTCTTGACTAATTTTTTATTATTACCTAATTGTTTACAGAAGGCTGACATATTGGTTTCATTATATGAGGAAGAATAAAGATTAGAATAATAACTGTAGCAGAAATTTGAAATTGTATTAAAATTATCTCTGATGTTACCATTAACATTTAACTTGGAAATTTAATTAAGTTTTGCTCTAGACTTTTCAAGTTTAAAAAAGTAAGCGGACATCTGTTCGCCGTGTTCCAACCAATTTTTCCTCGACCTTATAAACCGTATATTTCTTTTTATACATAATATCAAGTTGAGTTAGTAGGTCAGTTAAGCGCTGGTTTTCTAATGGTGAAATATTATCAGGAGGAATACTGGAAATAGATAGAATGTCTTGTACAAGTTTTTCTTTTTTAATTCGTTGTGCTTTAGCTAAAATGCTGCTAAAATTTCACATATAATTTCCTATTTCAAATTTTAAAAGTTCCCAATTACTACAAAATAAATTTTCTTCTTTAGCTTTATTTCAATAAAAATGTATCTGTCTTTCTAATTCTTGTTTTACCTCATTTAGTTTAAGAGCTATTCATTTTCCAGTATGAGTTATATTTTATATTTAGGTTAGGGGACAAATTAATATTGATTGAAATCAGTTTATGGTCAGTTAGAGGGGTCGGATTAACTTTGACAACAATGTAATTTTTATCAATATTATTTGACACTAGCCAAAAATCAATTCTAGACCGTCTAGATCCATCTTTATTGCTTCAAGTGTATTCAAAGTCAGTTGGGTGTTTTTCCCTCCATATATCAATGAGGTCAAATTGATTCATAAACAATTTTAATTTAGAATTCAGCACTGAGGTTTTACCAGGAGGCTATGTGTCCGTAATCTCATTTAAAACAACATTAAAGTCACCCCCTAAAATTAGGAAAGCATTAGAAAATTTAGATACCCAGTAAAGAATTATTTTCTCCAAAGTGATCAAAAGAAGATCGTTATCAGGTTTGTTGTTAAACCCATAAACATTGACTATTTTAAATGATAAACTGTCACATTTTAAAATTAATAATACAAAATGTCCGTTTTCATGACGTTCTGAAAACAAAACTTCACCTCTAAAATTATTCTTTAAGCAAGAAACCCCAGCCGAACGCTCTGAACTGTGAGATAGCCAGACATCACCGCCCCATTGTGACCGCCAAAAATTCTCATCTGTAGTAATAGAATGTGACTCTTGAATAAAAACAAAGTCAGAATTAAAACGTTTTGTAAACAAAAACAAGGCCTTACGTTTAACATTATCTCTTAAACCCCTGACATTCAAAGAAACAATAGAAAGTGACATAAATCTACAAGTTGTGATTGGAATTAACAAGATTTACAAAAAGGTCAGTAAGGTTAGTGTAGGATGGCACCATCAAAAATTCTTTAAACGCAAATAAGCAAGTATTTTGTGATACTGCTGAGTATGTCATAATAAAAAAGGTAGATTCGCGCGAAATCCTCGATGTGAAATTACAAAAAAGAAGTCCTCAGTTACCCATGACGATTTATTAAAGATTATTTTTTAGAATCCTTAAAGAGGTAAAGAGTCCGTTAACAAAAGCCTGTTGAGGATGATTTACATGTCGAGGACGATTTCTCCTTCTCCCTTCACAAAAGCTTTAGCTCCTATAAAGTAGGCTATTTTCCCAGCCTTGCGTGCTTTTTGCACCTCCAGCCAGAGTTTTATTCTTCTTTCATGGGCACTTTTAGAAAGATCTTCTTTGAAACGCATCTCCTTTTCCCGTAAAAAAGGTAGAGGTTTTGGCAGCTTTCCAGACGGCATCTCTGATGGTGAGCGAGGTGAACTGAATAATGATGTCTCTAGGTTTGTTGTTGTTGCCATTTTGCGCTGGTCTTCCAAGGCGATGCACAACATCGATGCTTCCTGATAGCTTTTCTTTCTCCATGGGTAAGAGTGTCTGGCAGATTTTAGCAACTTTGTTGTGAATATCTTCGTTAATCATCTCTGGAACACCCACAAGCCTGAGGTTACGTCGTCTTGTGTACGTTTCTAAATCTTCCAGCTGTCTTTGCATTTGTTTCACTGCTTCCTCAACTCAAGTTATTCGTTGCTCTAGGTGTGTCACTTTTGTCACTACAGAGTGTAGTTCAGAAGACAAAGTGTCCACTTTTTTTGTTCAGATCGAAAATCTTCTGTTCAATTTTGTCAGAGCGCGAGTTTATCAACAGCAACATGCTGTTTAGCTGGGATGCAATGTCAACGCTTACATTTTCACAAACCTTTACTTTGGCAGCTAGAGATTTACTTGGAGTGATGGGTAAACTTGGAAACTCTTCTTTGGTTATACAAAATTAATCCTCCTCGCTCATAGCAACGTAGTCGTGGCCGCCGCTAGCCAGAGAGCATGTGCTAGTACTTACAGTCTTAATTTTTTTCAGAGAGAGCCAACAGTCCACGCTTTCGACCCATACCAAAGCCGGAGCTAATTAGCAAAATTGTAATTAGGGAATGCCACTATATGATTAGAAATAAGCTCATATGCAGTGTTTATACAAATGTTTGGTGCCAGAGCGCAAAATTACGTCTACTTGGGTCACCATCTTGGACCAACCTCGCCCAGCACTAAAGTTACCGTGCTGCAGTACCGAGGAGGAATGGAGTTTCCGGGTGTGGTCCATCATACTAAAGGGCCGACGTGTTGCAGAGTGCCGTCTTTTGGTTCTGCCTGCCAATACCATTGGCCTAATGGCTCAGAGGGAGAGCTGATGTTTAGTTTAATTTCATTAATGATTTGCAGTGTTTATTTCTTAATATTTATATTTCGTTTTGCGTTTATTTAGAATTTATTTAACTATTCTTTACATTTGTAATTAGATATTTGGTTAGGTTTATTGTTTATGTAAATTGTCTGTTTTTGTCTCCCCCTTCTTGTTTACTGTGGACTAGTCCCTCTTGTATAAATGTTCTTTGTCTTGTCATTTCGAGAGTTCTGTTTTTGGTTTAGACATGGTTTGTTTGGTTTGAACTCAGTTTGTTTCTTTATTTAGTTTATTGATTTTTCGATTGATTTAATTGTTTCATTTATGTATTTTTGAAGTTTTTGTAATTTTTTTTGACTTTATTAAAAATAATTATTTTGGAAATCTTTTTGTATGCCCCTTCGTGCTGGCTCGGTCCCTCACAAGTGGTGTCAGAAGTGGGATTTGCCAGTAGGGGGCATAGTTTTTTTTTTTGCTTTGGTGAACTTTCTGGCCCATGAACTGAGGAGAACGAAGAGGAGCCCCAGAAGCTGTTTCGGTTGAGCAACTGGATGAAGTTGCACAAGAGCTAGGGGATGAAGAATTACAGGAGGTGAGAGAATTGGATGTAGAGACTGAATGCACTGAACCAACAATGGCTGACTTGACTGGCTTGTTGAGAGCTCACATGGCAAAAATGGAGGCTCAGGAAGCACAAAGGACGACTGAGCTGGCCCAGCAGGAAAGTCGATTCAAGCTCTCCAACATCAGTTTGGGCTGTTGCAGCTGGAGGTGCAGGCTCATACAACTCCTGTTCCAAATACGTTGGTAACATCTGAAGATGATTTGGATCACCCAGATGAGGGTGCTGGCCCAAGCAGGCCATTATCTCAGTCAAGTACCTGTCGGAGAGAGAGCTAAAGCCCGTGATACAGGTCAGTGCCAACTTAAAGAGCGTAAATTAGAAAAGTTTTCTGATGGTGATGATATTGAGCATTTCCTAATTACTTTTGAGAAAATGGCAGCGGTTTGCCGATGGCCAAAAGAGGAGTAGGTATTTCATCTGATTCCCCTTCTGACAGGTAAGGCCCAGGCTGCTTATGTTCACATGGATGTAGATGAATCTCTGAATTATTATGCACTGAAATCTGCAGTATTAATTGCTCTTGTTGATACTGGGAGTGATCAGACTTTAGTACACATGAAGTGCATTTCTCCAGCTCTCTTTTGCTACACTAACCTGAAGGCTGTATGCTGTGTACATGGCGATGAAAAGCTGCTATCCACTGCAGATGTCTATTTGAAGGTGAGAGGTCAGACTTACCTCTTGGAGGTCGGTGTAGCCGACAACCTACCATTCCCTGGAGTCTTGGGGCAGGACCTGCCAGTGCTGTGGGACTTATTGCAGCCAACATCTACCTGTAACATGGTTGTTACTCGAGCCCAGAGCCATAAGAGAGACAAACTCTACCATTTTTTGATGCGGAAATTGATAGCTCAAATAAACCTAGGAAATCCTGACGACAGAAACAGTTGGAGAAAATTCAATATAATGCTTCTGTAATGCCTGTTGAAACATTTGCTGACTTTTTACCTGAGTTTAAGCTGCCGGTCAATATTGTACAGATGCAACAAGAGGATGCCAGTCTTGTTCCTTATCTGGAGAGAGCGAAGCAGGAGGATGAAATGACTGTTGATGGAGAAACCAAAGAAAGATTTTGTATGTACCGGGGACTACTATATCGTCAGATAAGCCAAGTGATACAACTGGTGAAAAGCTACCTCCTGCTTTGCTACTGTTCGGACGCTTCTGCGTACTGCTCCGCTCCTTGCACTCTTGCTTTTATATTTTATACTCTAATTTTAACTTGAGCCTATCAGCACAGTGCTCAAAAAACACAGCCTGAAGATCAACATCGAATCTACAAACTTTCTGGAATACAACTTTACCAACAAGAGAAGAATTATCGTCTAAACAATCCTCCCGCTACCAGCTGCTCACATTCCTGAGACAGGAAAACACGGCTGTGAAAATAGCTCTGGAGCATATTGATTTAGAATCTCTCTGCTGCACAAACTGCCACAAACTTCTACAAAAGATTGCAGTCCTTGAAACAAAGTTACTTGCGATCTGCCCAGAACTGCCAGATCACGCAGCACTGCTTTATTATGGACCCTCACAGCATACAGCCGGTGAGTCCCATAAATCCACTCCAGCTACTGTTTTGAGTAAAACTGTTGAAAATGAGCGTAATAACAAATGGCAAAAACAAGGTGCGAGACCAAAGGGTATTCGTGGGGTCAGATCACAAAGATCATACGCTACTGCATTAGCGTCCTCGACCCCAAATACAGCTCTGATTCAAATACAGCTTCAGAACAGATATGAAGTTCTCAGTAATATGGGAGAAGAATCCCCAAATGCAGTTAGACAGAGATTGCATGACTCAGCAGCTAATTCTACACGGAACAGAGGCTCAAGGCCGACTAGACAGCGGCATTCTTCGATCGCAGCTGAGATACGAATATTGATTGTTGGAGATTCAATAATCAAACATTTTAGAAGCAGAGCAACAATGACATACTGCTTCCCTCATGCAACATTTTCTGATATAAACAAAGAGCTTGAGAACATATTAAGGAAACATGAGAATGCAAAATGGATTATCATCCATGTGGGGAAAAATGATATTCGGAAGGAACAGTCAGAACTGCTCAAGAAAGATTTCTGGGAGCTCTTGGAAACAGTTAAAAGATTGAAGATTCAGTCGTTCATCAGTGGACCACTCCCTGCAAGAGGGACAAATATGTTTTCACGGCTTCTTGGACTAAATGTATGGCTGCAGAAAACATGTAACAGGAAAGGACTGAATTTTATTGACAACTTTAATCTCTTCTGGAACCAAAGACAACTGTTTACATCAGACGGCCTTCATCCAAACAAACTTGGTGCAAAAGTGCTGAAGGACAACATCTATTTCTCCCTCTATCATTCATCGGTTGTGTGTGCCACTGAACTCAACCCAAATGGCACACACACACCTAGCAAATGTCCGGATGACCACAGGACTTTCCTGAGTGGACTTGTGGCTGACGCATTCCACAAGGACAGTGATAATACCACGCAGACACAGCAACCACTGATAACGGACAAACTGCTGTCTGAGCCCTGCACACAGAGTTTAACACAGAGAGACTGTGACGCACCAAAACAACACCAACTCTCAGCACTCATGGATGATCTCCAGGAAAACAGCCAGGTCAACATATCTCAACAGCCAGAAACCCCAGACCCACAGCCTCTGTCCCCAGACACATTCTCACTGTCACCTTGCTCGCCTCTCTTGAATTTTTCAAAAAAGATGGAGAAACTGGTGTTTGCTGGAACTAAACTCTCACACTCCATTGCCGCAAGCCCCCAGTTAGCAACCAAAAGTCAGCCACCCTCACACCCATCTCTGAGCCCACCTCGCCCTACACCAAAGAGAGGCCTCAGGTCTTTGCGACAGCGGCAGGTCCCAAAAAATACCTCATCTTCAGCTGGTGAACTTAAAAGCTGCCATTGATGTGTCCTGGGTGCCTGCTTAGATAACAGTGTCTTTATCAGATGTTTACAGAACAAGCAGGAACCCAGTGTGCCTGTAGCTTTCTCTTCGCAGATATGTGTTGTATTATGTGACAGAAAACCAGACTTCTTCAGGCCGTATAGCAAATCATTCAAATTTGGTGTCTATTAAATGTAATTCTGAGACTACTGTAGGGAAAACAGCTAAAACTGTTAAGTTAGCACTTTTAAACATCCGATCAAATAACAATAAGTCACTTTAAGTCAATGATTTTATCAGCACAAATTGCCTTGATTTTATGCTTCTAAATGAAACTTGGCTAGATGACAGTTGTAGTGCAGCAGTTCTGAATGAAACCGCTCCTTTAAACTTTGATTATTTGAGTATTTGCAGAGCTGATAGGAGAGGTGGAGGCATCGCTGCCCTGTTTAAAGATGTCTATGAGTGTAAACAAGTGTCATTTGGTGACTATTTGTCCTTTGAATATCTGAGTATAGCACTAAGAGGTGCTCCACGCATTTTACTGATCATTATCTACAGACCTCCAAAATATTCTCCAACTTTTATTGATGATTTTACAGAGCTGTTATCAATAGTAACCTCTGAGTTTGACTATTTTACTATTGCTGGGGATTTTAATATTCACATTGATAATTCAGAAATCAATGCTGTAAAAGAACTCATGACTGTTTTTAACACTTTTGATCTGACTCAGCATGTTCAAGGACCCACACACAATCGTGGACACACTCTTGATCTACTTATAACTAAGGGTCTTCACATTTCATCGACTGTTGTTAAGGATGTTGCACTGATCATTTCTGTATTTTCTTTGATATATTGATCACTCCAGCCATTGAAGACAGATCTGTCTCTGTCAGAAAAAGATGCATAAATGAGAACACTAGTGAGCAGTTTATGAAGGCCATATCGCTAGCACCAAGCATATCTGCAGACTCTGTTAATTCTCTCCTTGATTTGTTTAACTCTAAAGTTCAGAATGTCATAGATGACAGTGCTCCTGTTAAAGTCAGGAAGAGAACTGGCAGACTGAAAGGACCTTGGTCAAGGTCAACATCGGTAAAGATGATGAAAAGACAGTGCAGAAAAGCTGAGCGTATGTGGAGAAAAAACAAAACTAGTAATCCATTATAATATCTATAAAGACATCCTTAATGCTTTTAATGTGGAACTAAACACTGCTAGGCAGACTTACTTTTCAACACTTATAAACAGCAACTTAAATAATGCTCATACACTTTTTGCAACAGTAGAGAGACTCACAACCCCCCCCAGTAGGATTCCCAGTGAACTACTCTCTGAAAGTAAATGTAATGAGTTTGCTCATTTCTTTACTGATAAGATCAATAATATTAGGAAGTCAAAATGGATGGAACAAGTTTTGGCGCTAACTTCACCTGACGTTACGGTCAGTCTAAGAGGCGGGGTCAAAGTTCACATGGCGTTACGGTCAGTCTAAGCGGCGGGATTAAACTTCATCTGACATTACGGTCAGTCTAGGCGGCTGGGACTGTCAAACCGTCTTAGCGGTTTAGGTAGGATCAAGCACGCTTGGCCATGCCCGACAATAGACCACCTTTCCCGGCTTAGGTCCCACTTTAAGAGGTGCACCAGCGTCATGACGCGGAAGAAGTTGGCCTCCATTTAAACGACTCCACGCGGCGTGCGGGTCTCTTCCCCCCACCGCGTTTGTCTAGGGACGGTCATGGCCGAATGTGCGCTCTGCCTCAACGTCTACAGCCGGCTCTCGCCGCACCTTTCGGCGGTTCACAAAGTGGCCAACTCGGACGAAAAGAGGCTGTTGCTGTCGCTAGCTGCTGGGCGTGTGGACAGCCGCAAGACGCCGTGCCCGGTGCCCGGCTGTCGGAGCACGCCGGCCCGGCTAGACAGGCACCTTAAGCGGCACACGGAGCTCTCTGCCTCGGGCCGGAAAGAGGCTATGTGGAAAGCTAAGCGCCGCAAGGTAACCCAAGAACTGCGGTGGTTGCAGGCCACCCACCCGCCGGTTCCCGTTGTGTCAAGGCTAGCGTCGTCGGAGGAGGAGGAGGACGGCGACGCCGGCGACCCACAAGCCGGGCGTCCGTGCGCCGACCCCCGCTGCAGGCTCGCTACGCAGCGCATCCAGTCCCAGCTCTCGGACCTCAGAAAGCAGGTCGAAAGGGTAAGGTCCACCCTGGGCGAATTCACACGGGAGTTTCGCCGGGAAAGGCCGCGGAGGGGAGAAAGGAGAAGGGCAAGGAGAAGGACAAGGACAAGGACAAGGTCTTCTCCTCCACCGGCACCGTCCCCCGATGCGGAGCCCAGCCGAGGGGCGGCCGTACGTCCTACGCCCCCCGGCCCTCTGGAAGTCTACGACCCACAGAAGTATCCCTATCAAGACCACGTTCCAGCCCTCAGTTGAGTATGGGTTCAGAAGGGTTGGTGGTGGTGGTGGTGGTGTATCCTTGCGGCTGACTTTTGAATTTCGTCCCCGTTCCGCAGACCTACTCGTTGGAGAGTTTGAGGGTTTCCAGTTGGGCAGCGACCCTACGGCTCGTCTCCGAAACAACGTCGCCTCGAAAGTGACCAGGATCAAGGCCTTCCTTGGCTTTATGGCTAAAGGCAAGTCAGACCCAGAGAGCTTTCTGTTTCTCAACCAGCCAGCGCGGATCCGAGCTTGGGCTGCTCTGCTGGGCCAAACGCGCATGGCTGAGCCCACCAGGCAGCACTATTTGAAGAACGTGGCCCAGTTCCTGGATTACCTATCGGAGACCCCGCCCGAGTCCTGCCGTCTCACCAGCACTGCCCTGGTGCTAATTCGCAGGGAGCTTAGAGCTCTCATCCGCGGTATACGCCGGAGCGTGGTCGTGCACGAGGTCAGAACCAAGCAGGCGAAAGAGGGTAGACTGATTTCCAAGGCCAGCCTGGTACGCTGCCACCGCACCGCTGGACGGAAAATCCCTGCCCTCCTAGGTGATTGTTCGGTCAGCCGGTCAGAGTCTCCACCGCCCTCTTGCAGGCGGTGGAATCGCTGACCTAAACACATTTCTATTCTGGGGCACCAACAGCTCTTGGTTCCACCAGCCAAAATCAGGTGTACTCGCTCTCTCTCTCCCCCCCGCCTCTGACTGGAAGGCGGGGAGAGGGAGGACGAGTACACCTGATTTGGCTGGTGGAACCAAGAGCTGTTGGTGCCCCAGAATAGAAATGTGTTTTTTTTTGGAAATTTTTTTTTATATGATTTCCGCTTTGTTGCACCAACGGCAAAGGTCTAACTCTCTCTAATTGTAACAGATAGCCTTGAGTCCAAACCCGACACCCAGCAGCAGTGGCGCTTCTATGGATTCCTAACGGCTTACCTGACCTCGATCTCAGGACACCGCTGTGGCGATTTCCAGAATCTGACCATTCAGGAGGTTGAAGACGCCTCGAGAAGCCCAGATGGGACGGCCTACGTCATCAACGTAAGTGTGACTCTTGGGGTTTTGGGGGCCCCACCCGTAGTAGTATTAACTCACTCTGCCTCTGCTTTTTCCCCGCGGTCAGATCACGTCGCATAAGACCAACAGAGCCTTCGGCGCTGCTCAATTGTCTCTCGACAAGGAGGAATACAGCTGGTTCCAGAGGTTCTTGGAACTGCGGGCTAGTCTGCCAGGTGGGCGGCGGGCCAACTATTTTTTCTTTACCTCCAGAGCCAGTCCCTGTCGGACCCTCATTAAATATTTTCAATCGGCGTGGACCAGCATGGGGCTTCCCGGCAAGCCCACTTTTACTGACGTCCGGACAGCCATCGCAACGCACGTGAGTATGTATGCATGCGATGCCCCTGTTGACTGTCAAATGACTGCCAGCGGCTTTGACTCTATGAAGGTTCTGTCTCTCTCTCTCTCTCTGACGCAGGCTAAGAATGCACATTCTTCAGAGGATCGGAGGAAGGTAGAACAGTTCATGTGTCACGACACTACAACCTCTGATAAGTTCTACGCCCTTCACCTAAGCCCTCTGCAAGCACTTGAGCGCCGCAGATTCTTCGAGAGGGCCCTGGAGGAGGAGGAGGAGGAGGAGGAGGAGGCGGCAGCGGCGGGGAGCAGAGGAAGCCACCGACAGAAGGGGCACAAGCGGGCAAACAGTCCCGGGTCACCCCTGGTAAGTCAGTCAGCCAAAGCATGGATGTGAACAGCAGGTCACGTGATGATGGCTAACCGGCCTTACTGTTTCTCCCTTGCAGGAGGGAACGAGCAGGAGGACGCTGCCTTGGCAGTCTCAGAAGGACAAAGGCCGGGGAGCATGTCAACCAACAGAAGAATCTGAATCCTCCTAAATAAATGATATACAATTTTCTAAAACAATAAAGTTCATATTCCTGCATCAGTGTGTTATCAATGGCTTCAATCGGGACAAATGATCCCTCTCTCGTGTGTTTTAAGTTTAGTTTGGGACGCCAGTGTCCAACTTCAGCTTTGGTTAAATGCGCATCGGGACAGGGGATCCCTTTAAGAGCACAAGCATGTGCTAGGCTGGATGGGACTGGCCAGGTTTACGCCTGGATTGAACGGCCATCTGGCTTCTCATCCAACTCTGGGTATTAGCAAGCCTCTTTCTGGACAGCTCTGTCCCTAGAGCTGCACGGTTAAGTCAGAAGATGGCTGCCCGAAATTAGGGCTTAACTTCTTGGAGAAAGGCAATCAGCTCATCCAATCAGCCAAGTTGTGTCGACGTCAGACAAGCTCCACCACAACTTAAGAAATCAGACATTATGTCTGATTTCATGACAATTAATGGTAAAATCGTAGAAGAGATAGTGCAAATTATGAAAACATCAACCTGCAGTCTTGACACACTCCCCACATCATTCTTCAAAACGGTGTTTAACTGTCTAGAAATGGATCTCTTAAAAGTGGTAAATGCTTCACTTCTCTCAAGGATTTTTCCAAACTCACTTAAAACTGCAGTTGTTAAACCCCTCTTGAAAAAAGAGCAACCTGGATAACACATTTTTGAGCAATTACAGGCCAATCTCAAATCTCCCTTTCATTGGAAAAATCTTTGAAAAAGTTGTTTTCAACCAGGTTAACACGTTCTTAAACTCCAAGGGGTGTTTAGACAATTTTCAATCTGGTTTCAGAGCACATCACAGTACAGAGAGCGCTCTTATAAAGATAATCAATGATATCCGCCTAAATACAGATTCAGGCAAACTAACCGTGCTGATATTGCTCGATCTAAGTGCGGCATTTGACACTGTCGATCACAGCATACTTCTGGATAGGCTGGAAAACTGGGTTGGGCTGTCTGGGACGGTCCTCAAATGGTTCAGATCTTATCTTGAAGGGAGAGGTTACTATGTCAGTATAATCTCCTACCACAGCTATGCTGATGACACTCAGATCTACTTAGCCTTACTGCCTAATGACTACAGCCCGGTTGACACCCTCTGCCAATGCATTGATGAAATGAACAGTTGGATGTGCCAAAACTTTCTTCAGTTAAACAAAGAGAAAACTGAAGTCATTGCGTTTGGGAACAGAGATGAGGTTCTCAAGGTGAATGCGTACCTTGGCACTAAGGGTCAAACAACAAAAAATAAGGTCAAGAATCTTGGTGTGACTCTGGAGTCAGATCTGAGTTTTAATAGTCATGTCAAAGCAGTTAGTAAGTCAGCATACTATCATCTCAAAAACATTGCAAGAATCAGATGCTTTGTTTCCAGTGAAGACTTAGAGAAACTTGTTCATGCTTTCATCAGCAGCAGGGTAGATTACTGTAACGGCCTCCTCACGGGCCTTCCCAAAAAGACAGTCAGACAGTTGCAGCTCATCCAGAATGCTGCGGCCAGGATTCTGACTAGAACCAGGAAATCAGAGCACATCACACCTGTCCTCAGCTCCCTACACTGGCTTCCAGTTACATTCAGAATAGATTTTAAAATATTATTACTTGTCTATAAATCACTAAATGGCCTAGGACCTCAATAGATTACAGATATGCTCTGGTCTGAATTCAGAAGTAACCCAGTACTGTAAAATCAGAAAGTGTCCTCTCATTGTCCAAGTCAGGTCCCTCTCAAACCACTGCCACTCATAGGCACTTCATTCGAAAGAATGGAATGGACATAGTTGGACCGGTGGAGAAAAATCATTCGGGTAACAGATTTATGCTTGTAGTTACTGACTATGCCACCAGGTATCCTGAAGTGTTTCCTTTAAGGTCAATAAAGGGCAAGTATGTGGCTACCTGTTTAGTGCAACTATTTTTCAGAGTTGGCTTTTTTCTAAGTGAAATTCTAACAGATCAAGGGACTAATTTTATGTTGACTCTTCTGAAAGCAGATCTATAGGTTGCTGGGCATCAAGCGTTTGAGAAACACTTCTTTTCCCCAGACAGATGGGCTAACCGAAAGATTTAACCAGATGTTAAAGCAGATGCTACTCAAGTTTGTTGGTGAGTCTGGCACTGATTGGGATCAATGGCTCCCTTATCTCCTGTTTGCATACAGGGTGGTGCCACAAGCCTCCACTGGATTTTCCCCGTTTGATTTGCTTTATGGTCATGAAGTCAAAGGTTCCTTAGCATTACTATGAGAAGTTTGGAAGGGAAACCCAAATAGAAACGAAGAAACTAATGTGGCATCCTATGTGATTCAAATGAGGTAGCGTTTGCAAAAGATATCTGTACTAGCTCAGTCTCATTTGGCAGAGGCTCAAACGCGCCAGAAAACCTGATACGATCAATCCGCTTGGGAACGGCAGTTTGAACCGGTCAGAAGGTACTAGTGATGTTGCCTAGTCATGAAAGTAAGCTGCTTGCAAAGTGGCAGGGGCCGTATGAAATCAAAAATAAACTGGGACCTACCACCTATAAAATTGCATCTGACCATGCTCATTCTACACAAACTCTGCATATAAATCTGCTTAAACAATGGTTTCCTCATCCTCCTGAATCTAGCCACAGCTTGATGATCCGGCAAGTCAAAGAAGAGGATGACTCTGAAGTATATCTGCCCCAGGCAGCTCTAGGAGATGTGGATCGGAGTCACCTGTCCCCACAGCAACAGCATGAGGTGAGAGAAATTTGTTTACCAGAAGTCTTCTCAGAATACCCTGGCATTACTACCTTGATGAACATAATATTGAGTTGAAACCCGATGCTGGAGTCCAAAGAATGAGTTACAGGGTCCCTGAACGTCTCCAAGAAGCGATGAAAGAGGAAGTGGATCTGATGCTGAGGCTAAGGATTATAGAACCCTCTAAAAGTTGAGTGGTGCCACCCTGTGGTCCTTGGGTCTATAAGGTTCTATATATTTTTTCATTACCTCAACTCCGTGACAAAGTTTGATGCTTACCCTACTCCACGAATCAGTGATCTCACCGATCGACTGGGCACCTCAGAGTTCCTTACCACCATTGATCTTTCAAAAGGTTATTGGCAGATCCCATTGACTCAGCAGTCCAGAGAACTCACTGCATTTAAAACACCCTGGGGCCTATTCCATTTTAAGGTTCTAGCCTTTTGACTGTATGGGGCACCGGTCAGCTTCCAGAGACTTATGGACCAGGTACTGCGAAGATTATCATTTACAGCTGCTTATCTGGATGATATTGTGGTTTACAGTGACGCATGGCAGCAATATCTGCAGCATCTCCAGGACGTTCTGCAACACCTTCAGGTAGCTGGCCTGACAGTTAACCCGCAAAAGTGTACCATCGCAAAGGCAGAGACTGAGTACTTGGGGTTTGTAATTGGTAAAGGGGTGCTCCGACCCCAGGTGGAGAAGGTACGGGCCATTGAAGAGTGTCCACAGCCACAAACTCGTAAGGAGGGAAGTAAGGTCCTTTTTGGGTATGGCTGGGTTCCATTACAGATTTGTTCCCAACTTTTCTGGCCGGGCTGCAGCATTGACTGACATGGTTGGTTCAAGGAGTCCCAATCAGCTGAAGTGGACCAAAGAAACTGTTGCAGCTTTTCAAGATCTCCGAAAGGCTTTGAGTAGAGATTCTGTCTTACATAACCCAGATTTCCACTAACCCTTTGTTTTATAAACCGACGCTTCAGACCGGGGCTTGGGAGCTGTATTGCTGCAGGGTAGCCCTGACACTTGATGCCCAGTGGCTTTCTTGAGTCGTAAGCTTTTCCCCAGGGAAGTTCGCTATTCCATTGTGGAAAAGGAATGCTTGACCGTGAAGTTGGCGATAGACTCTTTGAAATATTATCTGCTAGGCCGGGAGTTTATACTGGACACTGATCATAAAGCATTACAATGGCTTCAAGAAATGAAAGATACCAACAGTCTTATCACCCGCTGCTACCTGGCCATACAGCCCTTCCGGTTTTTAATCTGACATGTCCCTGGCAAAGAACCTTACGGCGGACTATTTGTCCCGATGTGCCAGTTACATTCCTGAAGGGAGGAAGTATGTGATGTTCAGTGTGGTGCCCACACATTAAGAGTGAGGCATGCACGCACACATGCATACATTTTTACACACACACACTCGCGCATTCACACACGCACACACACACACACACACACACATACACACACACACACACACACACATACACACACATTCATTTTAAGCTTGTTTAGTTAAATTGAGTTGTGTTTATACATTCTCGTTTTATATTTGGTTTAAATAAGACACATACACCGTTTCTATTAATCATTACTTTTCTTTATTATTTACTGTACATTTAACTATTTTGGGTTCACACAAAATTTGTTATCTGTACTGGATGTTTTGTTAATTTCGTTTTCTTTGAGTTTAAGTTACCATGCTGCAGTGCCCATGAGGAATGGAGTTTCCGGGTGTGGTCCATCAAGGGCTGCCGGGTGCCGTCTTTTGGTTCCGCCTGCAGATACCATTAGCCTAATGGCTCAGATGGAGAGCTGATGTTTAGTTTAATTTCATTAATGATTTGCAGTGTTTATTTCTTCATATTTATATTTCGTTTTGCGTTTATTTTGAATTTATTTAACTATTCTTTACATTTGTAATTAGATATTTGGAACCACTGTAAAAGACAATTAAAAAGAGTAGTTTTGTGTGTATGTTTGGGTGTCCACTTTGAAAATTATATACAGTTCGGTCCATAAATATTTGGACATTTTTGGCTCTATACACCAACAAAATGGATTTGAAATGAAACAATGTTTAAAAGATGTGTTTTAACTGCAGACTGTCAGCTTTAATTTGAGGGTATTTACATCCAAATCAGGTGAACGGTGTAGGAATTACAACAGTTTGCATATGCACCTCCCACTTGTTAAGGGTCCAAAAGTAATTGGACAATTGGCTTCTAAGCTGTTCCATGGCCGTGTGCGTTATTCCCTTATTATCCTTATTACAATGAGCAAATAAAAGGTTCAGAGTCGTTTCAAGTGTGCTATTTGCATTTGGAACCTGTTACTCTCAACTCTCAAGATGACGTCCAAAAAGGCTGTCACTATCAGTCAAGCAAGCCATCATTAGGCTGAAAAAACAAAACGAACCCATCAGAGAGATAGCAAAACCATTAGACGTGTCCAGAACAATTGTTTGGAACATTCTTTAAAAAAAGAACGCACCAGTGAGCTCAGCAACACCAAAAGACCCGGAAGATAATGGAAACAACTGTAGTGGTTGACCAGAGGATTCTTTCCCTGGTTAAGAAAACACTCTTCACAACTGTTGGCCAGATCAAGAAAACTCTCCAGGAGGTAGTTGTATGTGTGTCAGAGTCAACAATCAAGAGAAGACTACACCAGAGCCAACACAGAGGATTCACCACAAGATGTAAACCATAGGCGAGCCTCAAAAACAGGAAGGCCAGATTAGAGTTCTAAAAAAGCCTTCACAGTGCTGGAACAACAGCCTATGGACAGATGAGACCAATATCAACTTGTACCAGAGTGATTGGAAGAGAAGAGTATGAAGAAGTAAAGAAACTGCTCATAAGCAGTGAAGCATGGTGGTGGTAATGTCATGGCTTGTGCATGTATGACTGTCAATAGAGCTGGTTCTCTTGTATTTATTGATAACATGACTGTTGACAAAAGCAGCAGGATCAATTCTGAAGTGTTTCAGCCATTACTTTCTGCTCATATTAAGGCAAATGTTTCAGAACTCATTGAACTGCGCTTCTTGGTGCAGATGGAGAATGACCCAAAGCATACTGCAAAAGCAACCAAAGAGGTTTTAAAGGGAAAGAAGTGGAATGTTATGCAATGGCCAAGTCAATCACCTGACCTGAATCCGATTGGGCTTGCATTTCACTTGCTGAAGACAAAACTGAAGGGAAAATGCCCCAAGAACAAGCAGGAACTGAAGACAGTTGCTGTAGAGGCCTGGCAGAGCACCACCAGGAATGAAACCAAGTGTCTGGTGATGTCTATGCATTCCAGACCTCAGGCTGTAATTGACTGCAAAGGATATGCAAACAAGTATTAAATAAATAATAATAATAATAATAATAATAATAATAATAAAAGTATTATTCTGTCCAATTACTTTTGGACCCTTAACAAGTGGGATGCAGATATGCAAACTCTTGTAAATCCTACACCATTCACTTGATTTTGATGTAAATACCCTCAAATTAAAGCTGACAGTCTGCAGATACAGCACATCTTGGTTGATTCTTTCATAATATAAGATGTATATATTCTCTCCCTAGGCATGCAGTCTGGGCCCCAGAGGGGTCCCTTGCCCTCCACCTTCAAGATCTCTGACTCTAGTGAGCCGCCCTGGGACCAGCCACTCTCCCTGGGCTTGTATTCTGAGCCCCAGATAGGCCCCTTACCCTCCACCTCCAAAGTCTCTGACCCCAGGGAGCTCTCCTGGGCTTGCAGTTTGGTCCCCAGAGGCCCCGGTGTCCTCTACCACCAGGGTCTCTGACCCCTGCGAGCTGCCCAGGGGTCAGCCGATCTCCCTGGGCTTGCAGTCTGGGTTTATGAGTTCCTTGCCCTTTACCTCCAGGGTCTCTGACACCTGCAAGCTGCCCAGGGGCCAGCCAATCTCCATGAGCATGCCCTCTTGGTCAGAGAAGGCCCCTGTGCCCTCCACCCCCCAGGGTCTCTGACCCCACCAAGCCACCCTGGGACCAGACAATCTCCCTGGGCTTGAAGTTTGGGCCCTAAAGGACCCCTTGCCCTCCACCTCCAGGGACTCTGACTACAGCGAGCTGCCCAGGGGCCAGCCATTCTCCCTGGGCTTACAGTCAGGGCTCCTGAGTGTCCCCCTGTACTCCACCTCCAGGGTCTCTGACCCCAGGGAGCTGCCCAGGGGCCAACCACTGTCGCTGGGCTTGCAGTTTTGGCCCCAGAGGTTCCCTTGCCCTCCACCTCCAAGGTCGTTGACCCCAGCGAGCTGTCTTGGGGCTAGCCATTTTCCCTAGGCTTGCAGTCTGGGCTCCTGAGCACCCCCTTGCCCTCCACCTTCCTGGGTATCTGATCCTAGCGAGCTGCCCACGGGCCAGCCACTCTCCCTGGGCTTGCAGTTAGGGCCCCAGAGTCCCAATTGCCCTCCACCTCCAGGGTCTCTGACCCCAGCAAGCTGCACAGGGACCATCCAATTGAACCTGGGCTTGAAGTTTGGGCCCCAGAGACCCCCTTGCACTCCACCTCCATGGTCTCTGACTGCATTGAGCTGCCCAGGGGTCAGCCACTCTCCCTTGGCTTGCAGTTGTGGCCCCTGAGGCCCCATTGCTATCCAACTCCTTGAACTCAGACCCCAGCGAGCTGCCCAGGGGCCAGCTACTCTAACCTGGGCTTGCAGTTTGAGCTACTGAACACCCCCTTGCACTTCACGTCCATGAACTCTGACCCCCAAGTAGCTGCGCAGAGGGACAGCCACTCTCCCTGGGCTTGTAGTTTGGACCCTAGTGGCCCATTTGCCCTCCACCTCCAGGGTCTTTGACCCCAGCAAGCTGCCCAGGGACCAGCCAATCTCCCTGTGCTTGCAGTCTGGGCTCCTGAGTGCCCTCTTGCACCCCTCCTCCAGGTTCTCTGACCCCAGCGACCTGCCCAAGGGACAAACAATCTCCCTGGGCTTGCTCTCTGAGCCCGAGAATGCCCTTGTGCCCTCCACCTTCAGGGTCTCTGACCCCTGCGAGTTGCCCTGGGACCAGCCATTCTGCCTGGGCTGGCGGCTTGGGCCCCAGAGGCCCTTTCGCCCTCTACCTCCAGGGTCTCTGACCACAGGGAGCTGCCTAGGGGCCAGCCACTCTCCCTGGGCTTGCTGTTTGGGCCCCTGAGGCCCCCTTGCACTCCACCTCCATAAACTCTGACCCCCAATGAGCTGCCAAGGGGCCAGCCACTCTCTCTGGGCTTGCAGTTTGGGCCCCAGAGACCGCCTTGCCCTCCACCTCCAGGGTCTCTGACCCCAACGAGCTGCCCTGGGACCATCCAATCTCTCTAAGCTTAAAGTTTGGTCCTCAGAAGGCCCCTGTGCCCTCCAAACCCAGGGTCTTTGACCCCAGCGAGTTGCCCGGGCTTGCAGTTTGGGCCCCAGAGGTCACCTTGCCCTTCACCTCCAAGATCTCTGACCCCAGCGAGCTGGCCAGGGGATAGCCACACTCCCTGCGCTTGCAGTTTGGGCCCCAGTGGCACCCTTACTCTCCAAATTCAGAGTTTCTGACCTCAGCAAGCTGCCCAGGTACCAGCCATTTTCCTAGGCTTGTAGTCTAGGCCCCAGATGGGCCCCTTGCCTTCCACCTCCAGAGTCTCTGACCCCAGGGAGCTGCCCAGGGGCCAACCACTGTCGCTGGGATTGCAGTTTTGGCCACAGAGGTTCCTGTACCCTTCATTTCCAGGGTCTCTGACCCCAGCGAGCTGTCTTGGTGCTAGCCATTCTCCCTAGGCTTGTAGCCTGGGCTCAAGATGGGCTCCTTGCCCTCCACCTCCAAAGTCTTTGACCTTAGGGAGCTGCCCAGGCGCCAGCCACTCCCCCTTGGAGTGCAGTTTTGGCCCAAGATGCCCCCTTGACCTCCACCGGCAGGGTCTCTGACCCCAGGGAGCTGCCCAGGGGCCAGCCACTCTTCCTGGGCTTGCCGTTTAGGCTCCAGAGGCCTCTTTGCCTTCCTCTGCCAGGGTATCTTACCCCAGGGAGCTGCCCAGGGGCCAGCCATTTTCCCTGAGCTTGCAGTTTGGGCCCCAGAAGGGTTCCTTGCCCTTCACCTCCAGGATAGCTGACCCCAGCGAGCTGCTCAGGGGTCTGCCACTCTCACTGGGCTTGCAGTTTGGGCCCCAAAAGGGTTCCGTGCTGTCAACCTCCAGGGTCTCTGACCCCAGCGAGCTGCCCAGGGGTCTGCCACTCTCACTGGGCTTGCAGTTTAGGCCCAAGAAGCCCCCTTCCCCTCCACCTGCATGATCTCTGACCCCAGGGAGCTGCCAAGGGGCCTGCCACTCTCCCTGGGCTTGCAGTTTGGCTCCAACAGGCACCCCTTGCCCTCCACCTGCATGGTATTTTACCCCAGCGAGCTGCCAAGGGGTTTGCAACTCTCCCTGGGCTTGCAGTGTAGACACCAGAGGCCCCCTTGCCATCCAACTTCAGGGTCTCAGACCCCAGGGAGGTGCCCAGGGGCCAGCGTTTCTCCCCAGGCTTGCAGTCTGGGCCACAGAGGGTTCCCTTGCCCTTCATCGCCAGGATCTCTGACCCCAGCGAGCTGCCCAGGGCCTACCTCTCCCTAGCTATGCAGTCTGGGCCCCAGAGGGGTTTTTTTGCTCTCCAACTGCA
>CAIGQZ010001680.1:2785123-2800194 GCA_903798205.1 Danio tinwini | reverse complement strand
ATAAAATCTTTTGTACAGGCTTTAGGAAACAGTTTTTGCCAACAAGAAGAAATGAGTCAGTCACAAGTGGCTTTGTTAAAGTGGATATAACAAAAGAGTTCACATTCCTGTGGGAGTTTATAGCTTTTGGAAGCACGAAAAGTAAACACCTCCCATCTCTGAGCATCTCAGGACACTGGGCAGCGAGCTCCACGTGGCTAAAAATAAATGCAAAAGCACTGAGGAAAACAAAATAAAATTCACTTTGAGACGCTGAATCATAATGACAGCAAACTTCAATGGTGCTTTCAACAGTGGAGGCTATTCAGTGGGTCACAAGCTGAATACCGTTTACAAACCATTTACAATGTTTAGTCACTCGCATGTTGTGTTAAACTTGTCTGACTTTTCACTTTTTTTTGTATGATGAACTACTATGGGGAATCTGAACCTGATTTCCCACTTTGCATATATAGTACTGTACACTGTGCAACACTTTTATTCCAACATTCTGTACAAGAGATGAATGTTGAACAAATGTTTGGTAGCACTTCATTTTAGGTCACAATGCATGCTAATAACTACTGGCTTATTCCCTGCCTACATTATATTAACTGTTCTCATTAGTAGGTATAAAGTATGATCTTATTCCGCATCCCTAATCCTACCCAAAACCTAAACCCAACTTCTACCATGCTAACTATTATTAAACAGATGAATAGTAGTTTATTAAGCTTATAGTATTAGTTAATGGTTTGTTAATACCATGAATTGTAGCCTAAACTGTAGTGTTACTAAATGTTTATAAAATTAAACTCAACTGGGTCCAAAATAAAATTTATTGGGCCACTCTACACTTTCATTAGATTTGTTCAAATTCATGTACATCTGTGAAACACAAAAGCTGCTAAAAATAATCAAAAATAGGGTCATATTTTGCAAACAATTACTATGATTTCTTTTTTTGTGCATACAATGCTATAATGACCCATTTCCACTAAGTGGTACAGTACAGTTTGGTACGGGTCAGTACGCTTATATGCCTGTTTCCACTGTCAAAGGGTACGAAAAAGCGAAGCGAACCGTACCACTTTTTGGGTACCCTTTCCGAAGGGTACCTAGTACAACAAAAGGGTACCTGAAGTGCAGTTGAACACTACTGGTTTACAGAGAATCGTTAGCACGTTCACAAACCAGGAGAATTCAATCAAAGAAAGCACCATTTTTAAACACACAGCTGAGACATTACACTGTTAAAATATATACATATAATAACAAGCCATGGTTGACCCCAGCTCAAACAAACCTTGTCGCCGTAACAAGATGTTAATGTTGCATGTGCTTGTGAAAAATAAAGATGAGAGATTTGTACTGACTGTATATGTTTTGTATTGTTTATAAACCCAATAAAGGCCTAAATGTAAGTTTTGGGTACTTTGCATTGGTAATTGGTACCATTTCAGAGACTGTAAGTCTCTGTATGTGTTCATAAATGTTTTATTTATTTTTGTATAATTAATATTTTATATAATTGCAGACGTTACAGTAGGATATTTCGCAATTTAATTGATCTACAGCTATAATTAACTCCTGTTCATAGAAAAGATAGCAATGAACATTTATTTATACATAAGTATGTATGTATGTATGTATGTATGTATGTATGTATGTATGTATGTATGTATATAAAGCATTCGTTTAGTAAAAAGTGCTTCTCATTCGATCTGTGAACTTTAAATGAGAATGATGTCGACTGCAACTTTCTGTCGAACACCACGCCCACCAAAAGGGTACCAATGGTACCCTTTAGGCAGTGGAGACACAAGCCTGATAATGGTGACCCGTACCAAACCATACCATACCGTACTATACCACTCAGTGGAAACAAGGCATAAAAGTCCCAAACAATCAACCCAAACTCATTCTGAACATGTACCACTACATACATTTCTGGAGAGCGCCAGATACGATACAGGAGCTATGTTTTTATTTTTTGCAGTTTTTGTTTTCACAAATCCACCAGAGGCCACTGTGTACGCGTTTTGAGATCTCAAATTTCTTTAGCGAGTGCCATTCGCGCCTGCTGTTCTCGCGTAAATCCACCAGAGGTCGCTGTCGACTGACTGACCAATCTACTGACCCACCCTCCTCCTTCCCTAAACCCGACCAATAGTGTTTTCAAAAGCAGAGATAAACCCAGCCACCCACTTCCCTAAACCTAACCGACAGTGTTTTCAAAAGCAATTCAGAAAAAAAAATAAACCCTTGCCTGATTTTTACCACGTTTTCAGATTTTACCACATTCTCATCCTGTTATGTACTTGTTTATTTTATCTTTTGGCTTCTGTTTTTGTCTTACCCGCTT
This sequence comes from Danio tinwini, assembly GCA_903798205.1. Taxonomy (NCBI): domain Eukaryota; kingdom Metazoa; phylum Chordata; class Actinopteri; order Cypriniformes; family Danionidae; genus Danio; species Danio tinwini. Next base: position 2,797,850 of record CAIGQZ010001680.1, on the reverse strand, counting down.
TCTGGAACCGTTCTTCGCAGTCGTGGTCAACTCCTCTCTGCGTCTCAATTTCACCAACATTCATAGCGAGCTACTGGACAAATTGATAACAGTGGGAAAGCCGTCGCTTCGGAGGTAAGCGATCAGCTGGTAAGTGCAAAAAGGAATGGCATCATACCGGCATATAGTGTTTGTTTTAAAGACGAAATGTCGTCATGCGTACTTTTGGCTACATAATTTGCGATTTCCAGAAATGTATATATGGCTACATTTTCAATATGAGAGTATGTTGCAAATATTCAGTATTCTATGCCACATTTTAATATAAATAGTGCAATATATACTTTGTAAGATTTTTTTTTACTATTACAATTTTCTGTTTATACAATGAAAGTAAATAAAGTCCAAAACAAAATTGTATCTAATTACCTGATAAAACATCACTTGGGGAAGCCAGATGTTTGTAACAACATGAATTTATGTAAATAGACGCAGATTTCACTTTACACTAATGCATACCACCAAAAAACCTTTGTGATTCAGAGGCAAACATATGTTTAGCCCGAAAATCTGGTCAAGCTGAGAAACTTCCCCTCAGCCGAGCTCTACTTTATGGTGCCGGAACCCTCTGTCTGCCAGAGCGGGCACCAATCACGCTGCTTCAAAGAAACGGATGACCATACAATTTTCCACTTCACCCAAGTGCTAATTTGTCATGCGCCACACAACTTGCAAAAACCATAAAAAAAAACTATCTATCAGCCGTCCAAATCCTAGGGGTCCTTCCAGCCGGATAACTGGTGTAATAAAACACGACACACAGATGAGGATAAAAAGGAATGAATTCCTGCATTAAGAGAATGAGGCCCTCACTGCAGGCTCTTGGGTTGCATTCAGCTCCCACATCATCACACTTCCTCTCTTTCTCCTCTTTCTCTTTCCCACTCTCTCTTTTTGTGTCTTTGTTAGAAGCTAGACTCAACGGCAAACAGTTTATGCTCAAGTGAGAAAAGTGCCGAGTCTGTTTGCTTAAGTGATCTGCTGGACCAACAGGGTGTGAGAAGCAGAAACAAAAGATGTCATTTATGCTTGTAGACTGGGATTAACTCCAGTGATGAGAAAACATTTATACACTAGTACCAGATTAAACCGAGCAGCTGAGATGGGCAGACTAAACATAACCGTAAAACTTTGAGCTATGAAGAATTAGGACTAGAATAAAAATAAGAAATGACGCCTGTTTATAACAGTCCCTGTCTGTTTTCCTGTGTTTTGTTTATCATTATTTCATAGTTGTCACCTCAGTTACCCTGATTAGTTTATTAGTTGCCTTCACATTTCATTATCTCCTCCCCCTTTTTTCTTTATTATCTTGTTTAGTTAATTGTTTGTTCCCGTTTATAAAACTCATTTTGTTTAGTTCTCTTTGTCAGTACACTGTAAAAAATAAATATGTAAATTGACAGCTTTCCATAATTTGTGATGCATGTTTTTCCCACTTATTTATGCTTTTGAATTGCATTATGGGACCTTGATCTTTCTTTTAAAAGTGTTTGATGTTTAAAAGTTTGTATCAACATTTTTAATAGTTTGAAGTGATAAATTGTCTGAGTTGGTGATGTATTTTACTGTATAAATATAAGCTGCCAGTATTTTACAAACTTAGGCTCAATCCCAATTCTCCCACTTAGCCCTTCCCATTACCCCTAGCTCTCGCATTGCGCGTTCCTGTGAAGGGGCAGGGGTGTCCCAATTCTCTTTAGCTTGAAGGCATAGGGGTAGATAGCCATTCGGACAGATTTTTCAGCACCACACTCGAAACCAAGAGGTAAAAAAAATTTCCCAGAAAACACCAGCCACAACTGCAGGATAGCTGCACCCGAAAGTAAAAGAGATCCACAAATTAGTATTTTTTGTTATTATTATGAATTTTTACAACAAACAAACACGTTTTAATACATTCATAACTGCGTTCGTGTTTTACCATCATGCTTAAAAAAAAATAAAATATAAACTGCTAAATTTCACGATCTGTAATCTATAATAATAACTCCTGTATAGCAGTCCTACAACATTCTGACACTCGATGACACTCGAATACTCTGTCAGAAAAGTCTAGTGGCTGGGAATGGGCTTTTTACAGTGTCTGCTATAATGTTAATATTGTTTTTGGTGTTTTTACATGAATATGGCCACTGTGTAAATGCACAGTATAGTTACGATCTTATTGCCACATTAGATCGTTATGATAGCATAATATATGCCTTTAGTGATTTCCTGAAGATAAATACCAAAAAATAAAGCAAATGAAATAACTACAGCAGTGGTGATCGTCTGATCTCATATATAGCATGAGATTGCGATGACATATGATGATGTATGCAGGTGCTGTAGTGGTGTCCCATTTCTTTGGGGTAAATTTTGAAGCCCTTCCTCTTCAGACTTGATTTTAAGGGCCAAAGGGATAGGGGAAGTGGTAGGGGTACAAAAATAGAATTGGGATTGGGCCTTAGTTCTATATATATATAATTTCTCAAACAATATCTAGTCTCAAACTACTAAAATGTAGTAAAATGGGAGAGATTTGGATCCTATTTTAACCTCAAGAAATAAAAAAAAATATATAAATTATTAAGACTTATTATTAAGACTTGTCTTTATATCACCCTAATATGACTCTGGACACATTATACATACAAACAGTTCTGTTCAAACTGCTTCTAAAAGATGATTTTTTTTTATTATACAGTAGGTGCTCTTTAGTGCAGATCAATTTTACTATAATTTAACTTTGTTTAAGAAGAAACCCCTTTCCAACATAAAAAAACAGGTCCAACATAAAAAATAATAATAATAATATCACTAAATAAAATGCAAAATGTAAAAAGATTTAAAAAAAGAATTTAAATATTTTCAAGATAGCAACTTTCTCAACTTTTTTATGTATTAATACATAGTATTTATGGAAAAGTATTAATGTATTTTTTAACACCACAGTTTAAACAATAGAGCATAATATGAAACAATATTCTTTTTATTTTGTACACACAATATACATACAAATATACATACAAAGTCTTGCCAATTATTAATATTTTTGTCATATTGCACAGCCCTGTTATAAAGTTAGCTTTTATGGCAAGATTTTTGCATGTAGTCATTATAATGCCTAAAAAAGAATAACAGCCTGCAACAACATGAAGGCAAATTTATTTGTGTGACTGCCTTGTTAAAACTCATGAAGCCAAAAGTACATTTAGTCCCACTGAAAACCGCCTGTTTTATCTACTACGCATCTTCTCTTTTCCCCCGCGTCTCTCTGTGCCCCTCTCTCTTCGTCTCTCACTATTCACGGTGGCGGTGCACAGGAAGCTTGTCTGTAATCCTAACTCTGTGCGCCTTCTGAACAGACACACTTCGCTCTGCTCCTGAAGTTCAGTCTTGTCAACACTTTCCAAAGATAACACCCCAGACCCCACCGCCAGGCTGAGGCCCCGCAGAGCGGCCCTCACAAGGCCAAACCCCACAACTCTGCAGGTCTGAGATTAGCCACGTTTAATACATGAGAGGCCTGCAGAAAAGATTTTATGTGCTGCTTAAAATACAGGGTGCACTGATATATGGAGGTGAACAGTGATGAGTGTAATTAATTTCAAAGTAACTAGTTACAGTAATTAGATTACTTTTTCCACAGAAAAAAGTATACATTTGTAGCATTCACACCAGGCATGGCTTGCACTATACACACGTAATTAGATGCTTGAACATTTAGAGTTTGCTCACTTCATTCATGCTGTAAATTTACCTTATTCACACATTCAAATTCACTTCCCAATAGACATGGATTTGCATCATGAGATGACCGTCTGTCTGCTTGGTGACTCCAGTTACTAATGACTGACATCAATATTATAGAGAGACTAGTTTTAAGAAGGCTGAAAAATTGCATAGATTCCTTCAGAGCTTTCTCTGGGTCCATCAGATCCTTTAGGATGATGGCTACATTCAGCAGTACTTCCAACTGAGCTGGTCCCAGTTTGATGACCTGTTGTCCCGTATTGGCAGGAGGATTTCTCCTCAAGACACCAAGAACAGGCGCTACATCATAATCACACCCCTATAGAGCAAGCTTTTAACTGGTTGACTTAGCACGAATGTACAACTAAGTAAAGTTTTCTGAGCGTTAATTGCGTTAAATGCCTAAACGATCAATTTGCTCTGTGCCATTCCCTTGAATCGGATCATTTGCACCGCTTCATTCGTACGAATAGCACTGTACTGACTTAACATGTAAACCACTCGTGCTTAAAGCTTTGTCCATGTGTGGTGTGAATGTACCATGAGGGATTACTTTTCATTTTAGATTTTTGAATTTTAATGTACTTGTCTTAAATATTTTGTCATTGCTTTAAAATGTTTTGTGATTTGATACATATGATGTTTATTATTCTTTAAGCGTAAGTTTTGTGTGTGTTAAATAATTCTAAAATGTCCTGTTTGGCTCAATATTATTATACATTATATAGTCGCTAAGATTTTTATGGATTTTAGGTAGTAATTCAATTTTAATAATTAAACTTCTTTTTGAGCAATTAAGTTAATTTTCAAGTTATTTAAATGCAAACTTAATGATGTAATTAATAATTAGAAATGAAGTACCTTTTTAAAGTTACTTACCCAAAGAGGTGAACATGGATTTAGGCTTGTGTTTGCAAGAAAAAAAAGAGGGAAGGAAAGCTTAAATAAACACTTCAAGTAGTTTCATTGAACCCACACGGTAAATGTTGATCTGGTCTTTTTTTAGTAAATCAACCATGTGGCTCCCACTCAAATGCCCCAGAATTGTATATCAAGGAAATTGGAGCAACTTTCCCAAGAATTTCCTCTTCTGTCTTTTTTGTGCTGAACTTCAGAAGCAGCAGGTCTGAGAAAGATCACCATGCTGGTTTACTTTAGAAGGTAAATTGAGATTTCCAGGAAACAAAGCGAGGCAGACGGGCAGTACTATGAGAAGTAATGAGAAATCAGCCGTGGAAATATGCAGGATCGCACACCGCATGACGCCTCGTGCTATAGAACATTCCTCATGCTTTCATTTAGGTTCTTGCTTCCTGAAAACTCATCTTTTTACTCAGGAGGTTGCGGGGAATGAGAAGAGGATGTGAAAATTGGTTTTGAGAGCAACAGGGATTGTCATGTTAATGTAATATTTCAGGTATAAAATGTCAAGACAGAAGGCTTGTGGGAGTAACACAGACAACAGATGAAAAAATCTTTCTTTTGGGTCAGGAACTTTCTACAGGATATGTGAAATCGAATTTCACTTTACAAACTTTGGCTGGTGTACCACAGAAATCTTCATTTTGAATTTCCAGCCATTCACAAAAAGAGCTCTTTTAGAGACAGACTAAAGTGTTTTCTAAAGAACCTGTAGAATACATGTTTTTCTATGCTTTCTTGTGTTCACACAGTAGCAGAATATGGGTGGCAGTGCTTTATTTGAGGTAAATATGTTTACATCTACCCAATGTCAGTACAAGTCCTTACCAGGCCAGCCGACATTTCTGTGCAGAGTTTACATGTTCTCCTCATGCTCCCGTGGGTTCCCCAGTTTACTCCCACAGTCCAAAGACATACAACATAGGTGAATTTAACAAAAGTAAATTGGCACTAAAGATGTGCTCTAGTCAACAGTTTATTTCCAAAGTTATTTGCCCATTATAAGCAGGGGAGCTCTCAAAATCTACCCAAGCTCAAACTCCCCTCTCACCCTTCAATCGGGAGGGAGCCCCGTGCTCAGGACAGAATGCCAAATATGCTTTATTATCAATCATCAACTCCTAAAGCCAATTAATCGCTTCATGATGGAATTTCAGATGTATGACATTCATGGTGACCAGTAAATAAGAGAAATATTCTGAAAAGCAATTTTTTTCTTTTTAGAAATGTTTATGAAATGGAACAGCACATTAAAGTTTTTAAATGTATAAATATTCTTGTTTATGTATTTCAAATAAATAAGTAAATAATTAAAATAAATCTAATAATTTCTACAATAAGGACCAGTCTTTTGTTTCACAAGTATATATTTTCCAATTTCCAAAAATACATTTCATGTGTCAAAATGATAGATTTTTCTTGCCAAAAATAGTAATCATGATTCATGTTCCATAATATTTTGTATATTTTTTCTACAGTGAATATATAAAATGAAAATGTTTAATAAGCAATGTGCATAATGTGCACTTCGTTCAGACTAAATTCAAGCCAATTTTTTAAGTATTTTCTATTTATTTAATTTAATTTAATTTAATTTAATTTAATTTAATTTAATTTAATTTTATTTTATTTTATTTTATTTTATTTTATTTAATTTAATTTAATTTAATTTAATTTAATTTAATTTAATTTAATTTAATTTAATTTAATTTAATTTTATTTTATTTTATTTTATTTTATTTTATTTTATTTTATTTTATTTTATTCCACATAATCAAATAGTTGTATCTTGGCCAAATGTAGTCCTATCGCAACAAAGTATACATTAACAAAAAGGTATTTATTCAATGTGATTTTTATTAATCTTTTTTTAATAAAAATGTATACTATGACTATAGCTTTGTGATTTACGAATGAGAATTTGTATTACACAAAAAATAATATACTTAATAAATACAAGGATAATTGACTAAGATATGAATGAAGCGTGAATGAAGCACTGTGATGCATTATAAACCAAAAAAAGTTATAAAGTTGGTTTATAAAAAACCTAACAAATCTGAGCCACACCAGCAAGTCAACAGGGTCATCAATCTCAAACTCTGACCGTTTAAGATCATTACGCTGCCAAAACCATAAGCTTGCATCTTTGAGCATCTGCAAATCAACAAGGTTGCATTTAAGAACCCTCTATAAACGGCACCCTAAAAATAGTCCATATTTCATCTTAGAATGTGTGCTGCTCACATTTCAGCAGATGTCCAAAAATAATTCAGACTGCTTTTCATCTGCATCCCCTGTAAAAGCGCCGATGTCGCAAGCACTGGCCAAGACTCATAGCGGCCCCGTCCGCATCTCTTTTCAGTCACTGCAGGGGTATTCTCAAATCTCTTTAACACCATCAATTCTATTCATAGAGTCCAGGTCTCCTTGAAGAAAAGTGAGGGAGCGAAAGGAGCAAGATGAAGAGAAGGAAACAGAAAGCGCTTACAGTGTTCATAAGACACCGGACTGTTTCTTGGGACCATCGATCAGGACGAGGTTGACAGGACAGGTCCACCCCCTCCAGCAGAGCCCAGCTGAGGGGGTTCGACTGGGGTCACTCTGGAATGACAGCACGTCCCTCTTGCTCGTCAATGGGACAATAGAGGAGCACCCAGAGCTCCCAGAGTCCTGGAGACCAACGAACACCACAGGTCTTTCATCAGCATAACACCCCCGTCCTGCACTCACTGTGATCTAAGAAAGGCTTCAAACACATTTGGACGGGTTCCAGGACCCCTGGAGAAACAGAGTAGCTGTGTGTGTGTGTGACAGTTTCTTTATTCTGAAACTGTTTAAATGCAAGTTTGAGTAGGAACTTGCATTTCTGAAGCTTTTTTCTCTCATGTCTCATGTTTTTTTTACATTTATTCAGAATTGCAATTTTGTATACCAATTTTTAAAAAGTTTATACAGCATTTCTTGCAATTGTGATTTTATTTCATGAAATCTTGCAACTTTTGTGAGCTTATAATGTAAAAGTGAGCTTATAAACTAAATGTTTTAGATAAAATGTCTAAAACATCTTCTTTTTTTCTCTGCAATAAGCTTTTTTTTCAAAATTTTATTTAATTTTTATTCAATTTTATTCTTAATTTTCTTATTTCTATATGGTTTGTAGCCATTTTACAAAATTCTTACTTTTATTTTAACAATCCTGAGTTTACTTACATAATTTATTAAATTATTTAAAGTTTAAAGTAAGCATTTCAAAACTTTATAAGATATAGACTATAAGATATATATTGCGATTTAAAGTTGCAACATACAAAGCAGAAATGTAAACAAAAGGCAGAATAACAAGATGTTATCTTTGCGAGAGACAACTCTGAAAAAAAGTCTAAATGCAATTTAGAATTTTAAGATTTTATTTAAGTATTTGATTTTTTTCACATAAGAAGCGTTCAAACTAAACTGAATTCACAAATTAAGACCCTTCATCATTGAAGAGGTGTATACAAGTTTTGTTTAGTTTTTTATGCTGCACATGAATATGCATTTTGCTCTAAGAAAGGCTTCAAACACACTCAGACATGTTCCAAGACCCCTGTAGAGCAAATCAACGGGTGTTTGCTGTTTTTCTGTCTTTTTGAAACTATGTATATGTGAGTTTGAATAAGAATTCTTTCAGCTAAACAATCAGATAGACTTATTTTTAATCATTAGGCTGATAAACATTGTGTATTTAAATAATTAATCTAATTTAAATAAATAACACTGTATGTTAAACAAGAAAACCTATACTGTAGCTTTCTGGACTTAGTTTAGTGAGAGAATGACAAACTGAGTTGCTTGAATGTGTCTGTGTGTGTGTGTGTGTGTGTGTGTGTGTGTGTGTGTGTGTGTGTGTATTCCACATTCTCTCTAGTTTTTCATCTTCAAGATGAGTCACAGAGGTGTGTGGTTGTTTCCAATGGTCATTTAGTAATGCTAAGTTAATTTACTACTGTTAGATTTAGAAAAAGCTTTTTTTCCTCCCCAGAATGCACTTATAATCTACAGTAATACTGTGAAAATGATTTTTTTTTACAGCAGGAGTCTTTAACTCAAATTGGCGGGGGTGGGGGTGTTGGCCATATCAGTAACTGACAATTCATAGGAGGGCCATTTAACATTCTAGCACAAAAAAAAGTGGAAACCTGATGTAATTGATGCACTCAGACATTCTTCCCTAGAGTATCAAATCTCCTTCTTTTTGTTTCTTGTTGTACATTTACAGTAGAAGGGGCAGTTTAAATTGCTATGAAAATACCACAATTTAATTATAGGCATAATAATATTAAATTATTAATATAATAATACCTCGCACTAGGCTTATCACCACCCGGTGGCCTTATCATGATGAAGAACAGTGGACAATAATAATTTAAACCGATATATATTAAAAAAACCTTTTATATATACAAATTTAGCCAAACTTCCTTCTGTCAGCAGGTGTCGCTATGACTGTGACTCAATATTGGCATGTAGATGTCTTCAGGAAAGGAATCTCATTGAACCTATGAATTTTCAGGCAGATCTGACATTGTTTGGCTGAGTTATAAGTACCTCCTCCATGGCGAAGAACTGAACTTTGTCAGTCTGTCGTGGACATGCCTATCGGTGAAAACTCTAGATCTTCACAATTTAACATCACGAAGGCGTTTGAATTAGACTGAAAAAACTTGTATTCAATCTGATAAAAATTTATAGGATGAGTCTGTTAAAGTGTAAAACATGTCATTTCCTGTTGCCAGCAGGTGGCGCTATAATTGTAACTGGATATTGACATATAAATGTGTTTAGGTCAGGACTGTTAAAAAACGTGTGAATTTTGAGGCAGATCGGACAATGCATGCCTGAGTTATAACAACTTCCTGTTTCGTAGCGAAACAAAAACTCTAGATATTTGATTAACATCGGCAAGGCATTTAGATAACAAAAAGCAATTTTGGTGTTGATCAGATAAAATCCCAAGAAGGGGTTTGTTGAAACACAATGATTGGAAATGGCAAAACTTTTTGGCACAGAAAGTTTAAAATTACCTGACTTCCTGTTTTGTTTGAGATTTTGCTCCAAGTGACTTTTTTGTAGGTCTTTGATGTTTGATGTGTGTGCCAATTTTCGTACGTGTGTGTGAATCGTAGCTCGAGGGCCACTCCGTCAAATGCGCATAGGTGGCGCTCGAGTCATTTTGCCACACCTACTTCTGAAACCTACAACAAACGTAAATTTAAGCCACTTTTAGTGTGTATGCAAAGTTTCGTGAGTTTTCGGGCATGTTTAGACTCTCAAAATCGTGATTTATTTTAAAGAAAAAGAAGAAGAAGAAAATCGGTGCTCTGGCCCTAATTATGTCCCAATCAATTGTTGCTTAACCAAAAGTTTAACAGATAGCGTGAGGCAGTTTGGGTAACTTTACTGGCAATTGTACTGCTCTATATCATTCTTTTTTTGTAAAACTACAAAGAGGGAAAAAGTATATATATATATGGTGGCTCAGTGGTTAGCACAGTTTCCTCAAAGCAAGAAGGTCGCTGGTTCGAGCCCTGGCTGGATCAGTTGGTATTTCTGTGTGGAGTTTGCATGTTCTCCCCGTGTTTGTGTTGGTTTCCTCCGGGTGCTCCGGTTTCACCCACATGTCCAAAGACATGCGCTATAGGTGAGTTGGGTAAGCTAAATTGTCCGTAGTGTATGTGTGTGTGAATGAGTGTGTGTATAAGTGTTTTCCAGTAATGGGTTGCAGCTATCAGCTTCATTACAGTTATAGCATAAGGGATATCGTTATTGCAACGCTCAATAACAATACCGCAAAGCCCATTTCCCAGTATCGTGCAGCTACTAGTCTAAGTACTGCCATTTGTTGATGCTAAATTTGACTTCAAAATGAACACTGCAGCACATTCGCAAGAAAAGCATTCCTCAATTTTGCACATTCATTACTTCAGTGTATAAGTCTGACAGAAATAGTCAAAACAGCTCCCGCCACATGTCAACAGCCCAGCACCTGACTGCCAACAAGAGCCCCGGGCTGCCCTGAGGGCCTTCAGACGTGGACACGGACGCCTCAGACACATGGCTCAAAGCTTCAGACATGCTATTTTTAGAGTTCCAGCAGATCCTACAGCAGCTGAGCACAGAAAGGTCACCAAATATCTTTCTGTTCTGTTACTTTCTCTCTTTCTGACACAGCAAACAATGTCAGGCAGTTTCATTCTCTCAAATCTGACTTTCTGTTTGATTGATTTTTTTTTTTACTGCTAGAAACGCATGAAGTCTTACAAGCAGAAGTTAAGAGAAAGTAGCTGAGCTCAAAAACCGATACTGTTCTCTGAAAACAACCCTGACCTTTTTAAAGAGTCGTGACAGCAGATATTAGAGAGTGTTGAGATAGGTAAACTGACAAATAACTGCATTGACAGTAAGTTAAAGAAAACAAATGTTTCATGGTTAGGCTAATACTGTAAATGCTGGGTCACTTTTCCAACCAACCAACTGGGTTGAGAATACAGTATAGTGATTTTTTTTTAAGTTTGCCTGATAATAATTAAGCCTGCCTGTTGTGTCAAATATTTAATCAGTAAAATAAAAATGTACCTAGTTAAATATTAGTTAATATTTAACTAGGTAAAAAAAGTCATTCAAATTATATTTGTCACATACAAAACCATGCACAGTATGGCATGTAGTTATTACTGAAATGTGCCAAGCCATGGGTTGCTAATTGGATTGTTTTTTAACCCAGCTATTTTTAGAATGTATTTAGTAGTTTTTTTTTTTTTGTTTGTTTGCTGTTAATATTTTCTCACCTTCTAAAACTCTTGATATTCTATCTATTCTATCTATTCTATACTTATTCAGTTCTGCATTAGTCTAAATGTGAGTTAGGCTACATTGGGCTAAATGTGAAATAGTATTTAAATTTTTTTGTTCTTTTGTTGCTTTTTTATACTTAGAAAAAGCCCATACAGGGATTCATTTTTATTTATTAATATAATTGTATTGTTTTTATCATTAGGACATTCTATATATATATAAGCAGTATTACCAGAGTAACAGTGCAATATAGCTGCACATCAGCACTGGTAAGAAGAGTTTGTTGACGCGAGGCTGCAGGCCTCAATTGTCCCACCAGTGACGATATACAGCCAGATTGCACTGCAATTGTAATATTGTGTTTATACAGCAGTTTGATGACATCATCGTGTATATAAGAAATGAAATCAAACACAGAGTTACAAAAATCATTTTGTATGAGGACAACTTTCTTCTGTCATTCATTCACATCATGCAGCTGACTGATGTGATTCTCTAGCGTAATGTCTAAAGTGATGACAGAACAGGTTATTTTGCTCACATTTTAAGATTATACAGCTAAACAGCATGAAATGTCATCCCTCTACAGATATTCCCCAGTATTTCCCTGTTGTAATCATGTGATCACAATAATTAACCTCAAAAAAAGCCAAAACAAAGCAAACAATAGCTGATTACTATGGTATGAATACAGCACTGCAACATACAAGATAGATATTGATTTAGAATGCCACTTACCTGTTTTATAATGATTTGATCAGTTTGAAAAAAAAAATGAAAACTTTTTTTCTTGATTTTTAGTTTTTCTCCCCTAAGGACTTATTATGCGGCCTCTGACACCATCTTCTGCCGAAACATCAATTGCTTTGCTCTGCTCAGTATGACAGGCTGATAGCTGCCGATGCACTGAATCTCAGAAATTATAAATATTTAAAATAGGCACTATTCTTATAAATAAACTGCATGGTTGCAGTCTAAACAATTACATTCTCGCCTAAAACAGCCTTAAAAGTACATTATGTTGTCTAGCAGCTGCAATATTTGTCAAACTGTAGTGAGTTTATTGATTTGCTTTCACTCTATGTGGGTGGAGTAATACACAAGAGTGAACTGTACGAGTTCTGTTAATGCAAAATATTGCATGGCTATCAGCCAATCAGATTCAAGAACCAGACAGAACTGTTGTGTGTAT
>CAIGQZ010001680.1:2757407-2780119 GCA_903798205.1 Danio tinwini | reverse complement strand
AGAAAGAAAGAAAGAAAGAAAGAAAGAAAGAAAGAAAGAAAGAAAGAAAGAAAGAAAGAAAGAAAGAAAGAAAGAAAGAAAGAAAGAAAGAAAGTGAACAAGAGGAAATAAACAAATAATAATAAATAGTAAATAAACAGGGGGGTGGGAAAGTGATGATGGTTTGTCGTTGCTGGAGTGGATGTGATGTGGATCTCATAGATTTACTATAAAAAAAAATTGAAATACATTTGGATAGTTTAGTTGATGATTGAAGGGGACTTCATGTGTACAGGTGTGTAGTTATTCTTTGGACAGTGACATCACCAACTACAAGCATAACATAGTATAGCATTCCTGCTTATTTTTGCGAATCCAAATCCAGATCATTTTGAAAACCTTGTCTTTGTTTTGTAACATACTTTTGCACCCTTTTTCGTTCTTGAAACTGAAAGCCTCATTCACAAGTTCTCATTCATTAAAACTGAAATGTTCCACGAAAGAAAGCAGAAGATCCAGGTTTCAAATGACACGAGGGTGAGAAAACGATGAGAAAACTATAATTTTTGGGTGGACTACTCCTTTTAAATGCAAACCGGTGACAACAAAACGCAGAGTTTGAAGCATCTTCTCAAGGAATCCGAAACAGGCTCTTGGCGTCCTCGAGTACCGTGGTACAAAGTGAATCGATGGACTCTCATGACACTTTTATTGCTTGTGGAGCCAGTCTTGGGAATAATGAAGTGATTTCTGAACAATGACCCAGCAGATTAAATGCGTCTCTCAACCTGTCATTCCCACAGGCCTGGGGAGTTTCAACACCCACCGTCTTTTTCTTCTTGCTATTGACAGCTAACAAAGCTTTCTCAATTTTCTGCCACTTGGGCGACACCAAGGAAATGTTCAAAAGCAGGGGAGGGACAAGGAGGGGTTCAGCGCACAGGAAAGGCCTTTATGTGGACCATGCACTCATAACACACTCAAAAACAGAGAGCGAGAGCAGATAGAGAGATTGTGTGTGTCGCTTCAATAGGTTACTGATCTTACGGCCATGAGAACACGATACAAGAGACCTTTGTTTGGTCACAGAAGGGTGTGCTGATTTCACAGTTATATTCATGACCTGAAGAAAAGGAAAAGTTCTTTCAAAAGCTTGTAATGTGCCAAGCTCATAAATTGTATTCAAGCTGGTTTTGTTGGACTCTAAATGTAATACACACTGTAAAAAATGCAGGATTTAACTCAATTCTTGCTTAAATGTTGTCCCAACACAAATTGGTTACGTTAGCTTAATTGTTTTTTATGAATTTAAGTGGACTGAACATAAAAACAACTAAGTTGCCCACACCCCTGCCTAAATAAATAGTGTTGATTCGGCTAATTTTAAATAAGTAGTTTGAACAAGCAGCAACATTTACTTTTTTTTTACAGAAAAAGTTATTACCAAATTAAGACTAAATGAAAAAAGGGTTAAACAATAATAAGTGGATTTTGTTTTGTTTAAAATAAAAATATACATTCAAAATTACTTTGTGTCTTTTCAATAATTTCATTCTGAGATTAGTTTGTTTTACTTTATTACGATTTCAGAACAGATGCACTACCCTGATGTTGTGTGTGTGTCTATGCATTATAGTGTACTTTATATTTCTAATTTAATACATTTTAATTTAGTTTTTGTAATTCTAGTGTTACAGCACACACCTAATTTAGACAAGAGTCTACTTTTCATTTGCATTTTTTTCTAATACATATTTAACTTGCTGAAAGTCAATTTTAACTTTCAGTTTGTACTGTTGCTTAAAATGTTAACAATAATACTTGTAATAAAAAAAACATTTTAAACATGAATTAAGACGTAAACATAATAAATAAAAAAATTATCATGTTTGTTAAGCTTACAAGCCAACATACTCCATTTTCTTTAAAAAAATACACATGCAGATCAGTGTTTTATGTCACTGATTCATCTTTTTCTGTCACAAAATAACATTTCCATTATTCTTTTTTTGTATCTGTCTATTTTTAAACAGTACCAAGATAGAAAGAGAATGCAAGGTGACTGACGCACTTCAGCTCTAAGTATAATCTCAAACCCTCAGTGCGACACATTACATCAAGCCTAAAAAAAGCAGCCTGGCCTTCAACACAACCAATTCTGATAAATGGACACCCGATGGGGGACTAATGGTTACAGTGTTGCCCATCGCCTTGCACCACTGCCTGCTTTGTGTCAGTTATTCTGGGTCACGTCTTGATAGCAAAGCCAGAAATGTTGCTAACTGCTTTTTGCCATTACTCAAAAGACCCACTGTTTTTCTTGCATAGTAGTAAAGTGATGTATAAAGATGGACTTTTAAAATTACTTTTAAAAACAGAAATACATCATTATGAGTGGCTTTTATTCAGTTAGGTTATTCATTCCTTATGTACTGTTGCAGATGTTTTCATCCAAGCTAGGGTGATTTTGTGTCTTAATTTGGCCATAACTTTTTCTGTATTAGCTATGAGGATGATTTTGGTGACAAATCTTATTTTGACATATATTTTGAGAAAATGTATTGAATAAAAAAAAACTCAACAATACACTCTGGTGATAAAAGGTAAAAAAAAATAAAAAATCCAATGCACAATCACTTTTTATATTGAAAATATGTAAGTTTGTGCGTGTTTTTTTTACCAAATCAGTGAAATCATTTGTGAACTTGGCAATTAAAGAGTTAAAATCCAGTTAATTTTCTAAACAATTTAGTAGTTTTGATCAGGACTTAGGTTGATTAACAGATTTATGCAACAACATTTGAAAAATATTTATTCAATGCACTTTTACAGCAGTTTAATTTAGTGTATGTTTTCATTCCTAACATAACAATGTTAGACAATTTGAACAGTGCACAAGGATTATTTCACATCAGTTTCAGTTTGAATGATTTATTCAAGTATTTGAGAGTTTGCACAGTTATCACAAAGAACTGTTTAATGTTTTACGCTTTGTGTACACTAGAAATACAGAGGCAGTCGTTTTGACTATTTTAAAAATTTGTAATTTAAAAACTCAAAATAAAACCCATATAACTTTAGTACCCTGACTTTTCCTAAATGTTTTTTTTTTACATTTTTATTTTATTTAAATGAGGCAACAAAAAAAGAGCTCTGATTGCCCTGAATGGTCATAATGGTCAAATTATTACTACAAATGATCATATTTAAAAAATTATCAGATTTTTTTGAGTAATGACTTCATAAAAAAGGATGAAATACATTAATTCATTCATTTTCTTTTTGGCTTAGTCTCTTTATTAATCCAGGGTCGCCACAGTGAAATGAACCGTCAACTTATCCAGCACATGTTTTACGCAGCGGATGCCCTTCCAGGTGCAACCCATTTCTGGGAAACATCCATATACACTCATACACTACGGGCAATTTAGCCTACCCAATTCACCTGTACTGCATGTCTTTGGATTGTGGGGGAAACCCATGCAAACACAGGGAAAACATGCAAACTCCACACAGAAACGACCTTCTTGCTGTGAGGCGACAGCACTGCCTATTGCGCCACTGCAACTCCTAATGAAAGACATTTAAAGCTTAATTTCTAATCTTAATAGAAGCTTCACATGTAAATATGCCAAAATTTTAATGCAGTACTATTATAGTATTTATAGATTTCTGGTAGTTCCCATCTTAAGCCCTAATAATAAAAAAAACTTTTGTTTTAAATCTAACTAAAATCAGCACTACTGTTTTTGCTGTCTTCATTAATTATTGCTTGTTTTTGATCCATTTGCTCCGTTTCATTTTCGACTGTGAAACAAACACCAGTTTAGTGTTTTGACCTTTTAGACAAACCAAACCAGTTCAGAAAAATATTCAAATTAGATTAAATTCGATTCAACTTTATTATCATTACACATGTGCAATACAAAACAACAAAATGCAGTTTAGGTCTAACCAGGACTGCATTATCAGCAAGTGCAGGTATAAAATGCAGTTATAAAAAACTATGGTGATATTTACAGATGGATGTACTATGAACATTATATACAAGTTGTATTAGCTATAAACAGAGATTTACAATAGATGAATATATGTACAGGTTGCTATTAATAATCAGAAGTATGCAGATATACATGCACATAATTACAAGTGTATATGTACAGTGAGCATGTACAATTCAAAATTAATTAATAAATTAGGTCAATGTAGTGCAATGAATATGTGTAATTTCCATTACACTACATTGCACTGATTCATTTCAAATTGTATAGTAGTTACAAAAATTGGATGGCAAATTGTAGAAAAATACATATCAAGCGCATTAGATGCACACCCTTTTAAATAAGTGTAGTCAGTGAGTGTTTCAACTAGTGTTTGAGTGCAGACTTTGGTGTTTATATTTTAGTTTTTGAGCTTGGTCTTTAAAAGGTAAATGAACACAATGCCTAGCGACTAAAGCAGATAAAAAAGTTCCCGTTCTATCTTTCTGTCAAGTCCCTTGGGCTTAGAATTAGTTTAGCTTGACAATGAAGCAACAGGGAATCAATGGAACTCTCCAACTGCCTAAAGAAACCCTTTGTGCTGCTTAAAGCCAGGTGTGGTTATCACATCAACCTAGCAACTTTGGACATTTAACAAAAACAGGGCATTCAAATAAATTCTTATTTAAAGGTGCCAGATAAAACATTAATTCATTAAGTTAAACTGTTCTGTTATTTTTATATAGAAGATGTGTGGTTTAACCAAGTGCATAATTTCTCCAGAAACAGTTTTGCATGCCCATTACCAATCCTAAAAACTGGGCCTAATATGATATAGTTGGTTTTGACCATATTTGGAAGGGTTGTGGATATTATTAGTGATGTACTCTGAAATCTACATATGCAAAAACACCATACTTCAGTTGTCAAAAAATATTTTAACAAACTGAGTAGATCCCTCGTAAAATTAAAATCCTTTCAACTGAAGTGTTGCAGAGGTTTATTTTAGCCAGAAGGAGTTCGTGAGCTAGCTTTTCGTCACCCAGAGTAATCTAGAGATTGCTTGAAAATTGTGTTGTGGATGACATATACAGTAGGTTCAATTATAATTTTATTAAACAAAATTGACTTACAGATTTACTTACAGTTGTATTTTTTGGTTTAACATATTTGAAAAAAGAGTCAGGAATTAATATCAATGTTATATTAACAGATGAGTTAAGTTAAAAATAAGAGCTGAGTGATACGACTGCATAAACTCAGCAGTCTACATGTGTTTGTTGCCTCATTACAAACAGTTGACAAATTTCACAATATACACGTTAAAGTAACAAAATATACATTTAAACAGACATTGAATACATGTATAATCTGTATATGCTACATTTTGCATTCTGACGCACAATGAACACCCTATGATCATGGCTGCCTGCTTCACAAAACTGCTCCCTTACTCTTCCTTAAGGCATTTTCAAATAAGAGTCTGCCATACATAAAAAAATATAATACAAGCTTAGATAAACTTAAAAATATATATTAGGCTATCATTGGTGTAATCTCACTAGAAAACATTGTGGCCAATCAAACATGGCTTGGGGCATTTATTTAATGATCCAATGTAAATTATCAAAGTCAGTGTTTTGTTCCAATAGGTTTTTCACTGGAATTTTACACTCACAGAATATGCAAAGAAACAATTTTGTTTGAGGCTCACAGTGTCATTTACATGCATTGAGCTCTTATTATTGCTTATTGCTATGCCTAGGCATATCCAGATTTACATTCTATGGCACCATTAATATTTTCTTGGCCGATGCACAAATACAAGATTTTTATCTAAATACAAAAAAAAAAAAGGTTTTAAAGAAGCACCACACATGAAGACCACATGTCCAGCTAATACCAGCACAGACTTCAACGGTTTTTGGCCAAATGACCAGTGTTTTCATAGTTTCTCCAGCTGCTGCAGAGTCTCTAATGTAGAATCGTTTAAACATTATTAAAGTTATGGAAGATTTGACTTCCCGTAAGAAGCTTGAAACATCAAAGGAGGGATGTATTGAAGATAAATAAACTCATGTTCTACAAGTTGAGAATCCTTGCACAACTTCATGTGTAATCCAAGTTTTTTGGGTTAATCTTGGAAAATGTGATTTCAAACATCAGGATAATTAGGCTAATGCTGCAGCAGTGGGTGATTTTAGCTTGGTGAACAGCCAACATCAGGATGCCTACACCTGTGAAAGCCCAGATAGGAATTGCTGTAATTGCTGTTCATTTATCATTTACTGGAAAAGCATACAAATTCTAGAACAACAAACAGCTTTTGCTGTGTCATCAAAAACATTTCCTATTATTGGTAAAGAACTATCACTTACTGACCCCCATGTCATTTTGTATAGACATTGTATGAGTCAAAGTCAAAAAAGCATATTTATAAATATATATTTATAAGGCATATTTGGAACAAAAAAAAATTTATGCAATAATAAAATACTATATTAAAGGATGACAATGCAGTCCCAAAATACTATCATTTAGTTATCTGTAATTTTTAAATCATCATATTTTGCTGGTGTCACAGTCACCAGCGATCTGTAAGGATTATTAAGAATCCTTACAGATCGCTGGTAAACACACAGATCACATAGGACTACAAATCTGCTGGTATATGGACTACAAGTTCCAGTCATGCACCACACACACACACACCTGTTCCAGACCATGATTGATTACGCTTACACAGCTGAGAGCTGCTTAAAGACAGATTAGAAGAACTTTAAAAGCAGCATAGACACACACACTAGTTGCTGAGTCTTGTTATACTGAACATTATTACACGGTTCCCTTGTCTTGCCGTGTACTGATCTTTGCTTTGCTTTGTTTTGTTTGTTTTACATTGTCAGCTTCCTGCCTTTGACCATTTGCCTGTTTATGACCACGTCTCTGGATTTCCTGTATACATCTGTTTGCTCCTGTGTTGACTATTGCTTAGAGGTAGGCAAAGCGAGGCTTCATGAAACACTGAAACAGTCGAAACAAATGTGTCGAAGCTTCAAAACATTTTGAAACCCCACTCTACAGTGACACCTAGTGGTAATTTTTGTATGTATTACTCTGGAACAACTTCTGCAAAGAATGTTAAGCAAATTGAGGTATTAAACTCCATGTTGTAGAGTTAAAGATTAAAGTAATTTAGTGAAGTGGTGAGTTCCATACTAGCATGCAGATATACTGGGTTCAAATCTCGGGTGATGCAGCAATCGATGGTAGGTTTGAAATACTTTTTTCTTGTAACATGTTTTGTTTTAACATTGGTCTGACATTCGAATAAAGACATTGTGAATAAATATGTCTTGTTTTGGTCATAAAACAGGTTTATTGGCAGATCAGATATGGTTGTGCTTCAATAATTAATAATAATTATTTATATTATTAATTAAATGTCCCATTTATTGTAATGTTTAACGTCTACCCCACCCCTAAACCCAACCATCACAGTACTGTAAAAATATTAATTATTGTTATACAGTGTTACAAAAATGATGCTATATTGATGGCTTATCTGCAGCTGTATGCTATCAAGACTACATCATAAAACAGTAACATTATTAAAATACATAAAATCATAGTTTCGGAGTATTTGAACAAGTCGGGATTTGAACCCAAAAGCCATTTGCAGCACAGTAACTATGTGCACACGCACGGCCCACTAGGCTATATGAGACACAGATTTATTCTTGCCCAGTCTCGAAAAGCTTCTGAAATGATAAATGCTTTGAATTGCTTCAGTCACGTG
Organism: Danio tinwini; assembly: GCA_903798205.1. Classification (NCBI taxonomy): domain Eukaryota; kingdom Metazoa; phylum Chordata; class Actinopteri; order Cypriniformes; family Danionidae; genus Danio; species Danio tinwini. Next base: position 2,772,361 of record CAIGQZ010001680.1, on the reverse strand, counting down.
ACCAGGTGTTTTGAAACACTTTAGTCACGTGACCTGTGTTTCGAATCACCTTAGTCACATGACCTGGGTGTTTCAGATCATGCTTCAGTGCAATATTATGAAACACTTGCACTTCGAGATCTCTGTCAAAACATCAGTTTTACGTAAGCCATCCCTACCATTGCTTGCCTGACCATTCTCTGTTTAATAAACCCTGCATTTGGATCCGCACTTCCTTGTCAGCGTCCCCTTCACATAACAGCTAGTATCCTTTAGTTTTAGGGTTTTTTTTGCAAAGCATGATTTACATTAGTACAGGTTAGTACTGTATGTATGTTCCAACTTACACAGAGTTGGAAGTTTTTTACAACCTTTAAGTAGACACATTTGCTTTCCATGTATACAGTAAGCATGGGACGATAACCGTTTTCAAGGTATACCGTGGTTTGGAAAAGTCAAAGTTTTAAAACCGTCAAGATTTTCTGTAATACCGTTCCTAAGGTATGTGTAAGATTTTTTTTGTTTACATTTTTTGTTTGTTTTTTAGGACAGCAGTATCTCCAGCAGAAAAAAATATACAAAGATGCCATTTTAAATTGTGACAAAATGGTGTTTTTGAAACTAATGAAGACAGCAGAAATCAATTAATCTTTTGAATTATTTAGCCTGACATGTTTACTGCTCCAAACTATTATAAATCTTTCAAAAAATAAAATATAGTGTTTTCAAAAGGGAAAAAAACGTATAGAAACAATACATTTTAGAGCAAGGAGCACAATACCATGATACTGTGAAACCGTGATATTTTTATGCAAGGTAATCATATGGTCAGAATCTTATACAGGCCCATGCCTAGTATACAGTATACAACATTTGTCAATGCATTTCATGCAGACACCTAAATAGGTCATTTTGTCTTCAACCCAAATATTCTAATAATATATCTAATTATATACTGTATAAATACAAGTTGTATTCATTAATTAATTCTATTTATAAAAATAGGCAGTGTTTTGTTGACATGTCAGTATATAAAAATAATTTCAAAGGGTTATGTGACGTTTTTTATAGTAATTATATCAATTAAATGCAGCATTATTGAGTATCCACCAATAAAGTACAACCAAAAGAAAGGAAGAAAGAAAGAAGTATTTTCGATTAATTAATATATTCAGATTTCTTTTTATAATTAGAATTTCCATAACATGTTCAAGACCTAGTTGATGAAAGCCTTAATGACATTATGACAAAATCTAAGCATTAAGCATCTACTTGGACAGTCAAATGAAGGCTGGGAAACGGGCACTTCTATTCTAGAGCCTGTAATTCCCTGTTTCCTTTTCCAGATGGGAATTAAGCTAGCTCTGTTTTTCTTGTCATTGTTTTTTTTTTTTAGGTCAGAAGTGGCCAAATAAGAATTACAATCAGTGTTAGGAAGGCTAAGAGCCTAACGAGAGGATACTAGGTCTACACTACAAGAAAGGGAAAGGGAGGGGGGGAACTCAAGCGAGAAAACTACAGAGAAAACGTGAGATGGGCTAGAGATCGTTGAGACAAACAGAGTCCGATTACTGCCGAAACGCTCAGATAAAAATACCTCTACGGATGAACATGTAGACAGTTTTAATCTTTTCCTCTTTAAGCGGTGAGGGACGCAGAGGGGGTTACAATGGAAACCAGATGGTTTGGTGGAGATGCTGTGAATGTGTCTGGACAAATGTGTTTTTATGTGTGTGTGTGTGAATAGACCATATACCGTGTCATGTGTCTGTCATCATTTAACTGTTTGTACGTCTCTGCTTCCCTGTCTGCGCTCTCTGAAAGGACATAATCCAGCCATTGTTACACATGTTCAGGCTAGAAGTCTGTGGTCATCCGCCCGGCAGTGAAACCTTCAAAAATATTCACTTTTTAAAATGTCAGCGTGAGGATAAAAATAAATACATTCATACACACAATAAAACAAGGATACGCACCTGCAAGTGGAGTTGTTTATTCGCTTGGAATGTTTGTGTTACTTTAGCAACTGGTTGTCTTGAGGAGTTATGTAAATCAGGTAGGCCACATACACACCACAAACATTTGAGAGTGACATTCGCATATAAATGGTAAAATGAAGCTCTTTAAATTACTGGTTTTCAAACTCTTGTATGCTACGATCTCCATTCTGAAAATATAACAGTTCTGTATACAGAATACTAAATTTTGTATTTTTGTACAATTTTGTCATAAAAAGGATCTCTAAGCAGAATGAATGTTATTATATTTGTGTATACTTACAATATTAACACCTCCCTTAAAATAAAAAAATAATAAGTTAACTTTCTGTCTCTGTGTCTGCAAACTATTTTCTAAAACATAACGGTGTAGTGATTCACTCGACTTATGATACAATTTTTTCACAATTTCATGTATATATTTAAGAAAGATTTTGGCAGTTTTGCCTTTGTTGTGATAGGACAATAGTCAACCTAGGCTTATTGGAAATATATGCCTCAGGCTACAGTTTTGCTAAATGTAAAATACAATGCTCTGGGTACATTTTGTTGCATGTTTCAGATGGAAAATCCACTAGAGGGTGCTATTTACATTTTTGTAAATCTGGAATATGCTACTTAAGACTGATTTATACTTACTCCATTTACCCAATGGAGCCTGTGTCAAGTCCGGTGAAGGAGCTCCAGATGTTTTGTGTTTACCTTTTGATGAGAGTTGTTGCACGTCCGCCAATTCCCACCTCTGAATGAACGAGTTTTAGCACCTTGTACATTAGGGTAGTGATCAGAAAAAACCAAACACCCATGATGAAACTCGATACAGAGGAACATAGCATAACCTACTGCCAGCTAGCATTTCGGAAGTGTTGTTGCAAAGCAACACAAACAGCACGCAAAAGTATAAATGCACGGCTACGTGCAAGGCATGTGCCGTGGGTCACGGTAATCCCTCAATGCAGAAGTATAAACCAGCCTTTAGGGTACATATTGTTATACACGTCAGCACATGTCCTTATTGTATATACAAAAACCCTTGCTAACAACTGACCTAAATCCTTCCCTAAACCCAATCAATAGCGTTTATAAAAAGCAAATGTAAGAAGAATAGTCAATTTAGATATACCTTGATTTTACATTTCTTTCTTTTCTTTTGTGGAACCGTGCTTCACTAGACTTGAAAACGAGCACTCTGCAGCATACCTACAACACTGTACAAAGTGTGCTTCCAATGAAACTGAACGAATCAAATGTTTACTGTGTGTCTGTTGGTCTTATTTCAGCATAGGTGAACAAATGTGTGTCACTTGTGCATTTCAGGCTTAGATTATATTGTAAACCAATTTTTTTAATAGATTTTTTAAAAGAAGGACTGGAATTAAATAATAAATGTGGGTTAACGTTGAAATATCAAACACAAGAGGAGAGCAAAACTCTATGTACACTGTATATTCTGTGCTCTCTCACACACATATACTTATGTCACACCGTCCATTCATTTCAATGAAAAATATATTTTATCTACTGTATTTACAACCCTAATCGCACACGTACTGCACCCAGATGTCTACCCGGTGTGTTTACATCTGGAAAACGTAATTTTTAGAGCATTTTCTCATTTGCAATAAAGCTCTCTGTCAGTTGCTAGAATGATATTCAGCAGATGTTTTCCTGGTTCATAATTTAAAATAGGCTCTTTTGAAGATGTTTATCAGATAGCAGTTAGCAATAAACAAGAACTCATGGATAATGCGTTCTTTAAAGACGTGTACTTACTCGTAAATTACTTCAATTAGTAAAACAATTCATTCACGTTCGTATGGTGGAAGTTCAGACTTGGGTCAGAGTTGACTTCATCAGCTGTTGGATGTAAATACTGTTTTGTGACAGGCTGTCAGAACACAGGATTCTACTTTTATGAGGCTTCTGTATTTACTTTACGTGCCTATGCTAGTTTTTGAGTCTGACAATGCCAAGGATGCAAATCTGACTGCGATAAAAAAAATTTGTAAAAAAAATTGGATATGAATGTCTTTCATTATCTCTTAGCTGAACATCTGGCTAAAGGAAACATTACTACAGAATTTATATCGCTGATAATGACTCCAGTAGACATCTGTCCATGGCGACTACTATTTCCTGCTGATTTGAAACCGTGGACAGCTATCTGCAAGTTCATAACTTTATATTTGCACATCATTTTGAGGAGAACTCTGGGAAAGATATGGAATAACATGTTTTTTCAATACAAGAAAAAAGCATTAGAGGTCGGAGAACTCTACTTGCTTGAGTGCTTAGACTAATAAGGCCTGAGCCCTGGAAAATTTACACTCGAAGACAGATTCTGCAGACTCAAAACTCAACATAGCCACGCTTTTATGACAACCCTGGAATGACAAATTGAAAATGAAAATAGCAAAGGAAAACTATCCAGAGAAATGAACCATAATTAAAAAGCAGTTAGCGCAATGACTGGCTCAAGAGCGGTGAACTCAGTTTAGGTCCTGCTTTTTTTAAGCTCTAACATTGTTTACTGCTTGGAAGGGCATTAGGAATTATTGAAAATTTACAACTCTAAAAAGTCTCCTCACACACAGTCTTTTCAAAGCACAAAAAATAAGCCAAAAGTGACAAATTTATCATGTAAAATTTTAAAGGATCATATATCACAGCTCAAAGCACACTATAAATCTAAACGGATCAAGTGAAAGCTGCTGTTTCCATAACAGACAAAAATATCTAAGAGCTTGTCAGGGGTAGGTTTAAGTTGCTATGCTTTGGCGTAACTTCTGATGTTCCTGGGTCATTTCTTGACCGTCTGACCTCATTGAGAAAGATGTTCAGACCGGTAGCCATATGAGTACATGAAAAAAAAAACATTAAAAAAAAACAGTTTAGATGATCTCATTCAGTGTAATAAATGTAACTGTAGGCAAGACGTAAGCACTGATAAACAAATTTTCAATGTTTCAATATGATAGTGGAGGAGTTCACTAAACAGATGTGTGGCCATTTATAGCATTTACTGTTTGTTTGAATTTGCTGTCTGTGCTTTGTTTTGATTATTTTTTATTGAACTTTTTGATTTTGAACAAAGCCTGAGATCCACCTAACAACAACAAAAAAAAATAGAATAAAAACAGTAATACTGTAATAATAAGTACAAAATCAGGATTGAAACATATCTGATAGTCTCTCTCATATTTAACCAAAAGTGTACAGTTTTTTTACTGGCACCATTTATTTTGGCTGTGGTGTATTCCAAACTAATAATGTCCAGTAGATAGAGCCTCCAGGATAGATCAGTTGGAGCAGATGGACCCAGCCATAGTTTCAGGATAGTTTTTTTTTTTTGCAGCAGCAGCAGCAGCAGTCAGAACAACTGACAGAATCTTTCTTTGGTTGATGGATATTGTCTGTCCTTTGTTGATTAAGATTTAGTTTCACTAAAGGAATTGAGATAACAAAACCAAACTAAAATTACTGCACAAAGAAAAAAAAACTAAACACAAAACAAAGAAAACTACAGGTATGCAAAACAATACAGTACATCACAGGACAAAAAAAACACAACAAAATGTAAAAAATACAAAACAAAAGGTACTGCACAAATGAAAACAAAAAAAGGCACAAAACAAAAACCATATAAGTAAGCAAGAATAAAAACAAAGAGCAAATGGCACAAAAACTAAACACAAAAAAAAAAAACTGCAAAACAATACATCACTGGACAAAAGCAAACAAAAAAAATACACAACAAAATGTAAAAAATACAAAACAAAAGGTACTGCACAAATGAAAACAAAACATGGCACAAAACAAAAACTATAGAAGTAAGCAAATTTAAAAACAATGAGCAAATGGCACAAATCAAAGCGATACTAAACACAAACAGCCCGGGACAAACACAATTAAACATAGAACAAAAACAAAAAACCTAAAAGCACGCCACCAAACACAACAAATACAAATACTATTTATAAAATATAAACACTGTATATAATAACAGACACACATAAATTGAAAAGTTAGAAAAAGCTTAAATAGAAATGAGGTGTGTTTGGACCAATAATAAAATGACTAGTATACAGTAAATAATGTTGTGGCTCAATTTAATTCGTTTATCCATTTTCTTTTGGGCTTAGTCCACTTATTAATCAGGGGTCGCCACAGCAGAATGAACCGCCAACTTACCCAGCACATGTTTTACGCAGCGGATGCCCTTCCAGCCACAACCCAACACTGGAAAACACCCACACATTCTTGCACACACTCACATACACTACGGACGATTTAGCTTATTAAATTCTTTGGACATGTCTTTGGACTGTGGGGGAAACCGCAGCACACGGAAGTAACCCACATGAACACGGGGAGAACATGGAAACTCCACACAGTAATGCCAACTGACCCAGCTGGGGCTCGAACCAGCAACCTCCTTGCTGTGAGGCAATTGTGCTACCCACTACACCACCGGGCTGCCTGTGGCTCAATTTATAACTGGTAAAATTGTAAATGTGGATTTTAATATCTTCTTCATATTTTTATCTCTAAAAATATTTATGTAGAAAGAAAAAAAAGTACTATTAAACAACAGAAATGAGCTCAAGCACTGTATTAAGCAATGCATTATGCAGTCTCAACCCAATAAAACAGTTTACCAACTTACCAACTATAATTCTGTAACTTATACAAAAACCAGACCTAATTTAGTAATTATATCCGGAAGTTCACAAAACCAAGTAAACAATTCCAACCTCCATTAACTTATATGTCTATAATTTGGCCAAAACCGCAATGTGCTTTTAAATATTACTCTTGGGTGGGGAATGAGGAGAGTTCACTGGTAAAAACCTAGCTGCCCAAGTCACCTCACAATCAGGTCTGTTTAGGGTTCTGCTCATTACTAATGCCTCCAGAACCCTCTGCGAGACCATTATTTCAGATTTATTTCACATGTTTGAAAATTCATTATGCCTTTATTTGCAGTCAGGGCTAATGGTAATAAATGGAGAGTGGTTTTATTGGGACCACACGTTGGCATGCTTGAGTTTAATCAGGAGTCTGGCCTTGTTTTCACATTATACGGCCACAACTTCCAGACATGTTGATTATAGCAAATCAGCGTCAAGATCTACACCGACCCTGCAAACCTTAATAAACCATTAGCTCATCCAGCAAAAAAAAAAAAAAAAAAAAAGTCAAAAAGCACCAGAGCTCAAGCTTTCCATCAGCCCAACAAGCATCTCCTCCAAAGCCAAATGTTTGTGCGAGTAAATGACTATGATTAAGGCATCTGGATTATGCCCTGACGGAAAGCCACGGTTTACTCGCAGGCAGCGCGGGGGTTTCTGGGCTCTGAAAATTAGCCATCTGATGGTGATTGGTGCTTTTCACGACTGCTGCTGCAACCATGAGCTATGTTGTGTACATTACCACACCGCTAAATCTCACTGCCATGGACCGCTGAGGTTCTCCGCAAATGCACTAAATGACAGACATTACATATAAGGGCGTAAAAGACTCATCATTCATGTTTATGAATAAACAGATTATTTATACGCAGCTTCCTCTGATGTTTAACACTTGGACCTTTATGACACCGCAGTCAGGAAGTCCTGTTTAAATTTGGACGATCACATGGTTGCAATTTGAAGAAAAGGTAGACAAATGCTTGAGAAAAATAGAGAACACTTTTTTGCTAACTTTAAGACACTTTCCTGTGAAGTATTTCAGTGCTAACCATCCATAATTTAGTTCAGCCAGATGCTAAATTCGCTGATGTAGCACTGTTTACTGTAGCACTGTTAGCCACTTTTACACTACATAAACACCTCTTATCGGTTTAAATTAGGGTCATTATTGAGTAATCAATAATTGAATTAGCATTAATTTTAATATTGATCTGCTGCTAAATTCAAATCTGCTTTCCTGCAATGGCTGGCACTGAGCCAGAGAGAGATGTGTGGTGCTTGTCATAAAAGAATTTTCAGTGTTTTCAAACATTCATTCATTAATTTTCCTTTGGCTTAGTCCCTTTATTCATCAGGGGTCACCACAGCTGAATGAACTGCCAACTTATCCAGCATATGTGTTACACAGTGGATGCCCTTCCGGCAGCAACCCATTACTGGGAAACATCCATACACATTTATTCACACACATATGGCCAATTTAGTTTATTCAGTTCACCTATAGGGCATGTCTTTGGACTGTGGGGGAAATCAGAGCCACCAGAAGAAAGCCATGCGAACATGAGGAGAACATGCAACTCTGCACAGAAATGTCAACTGGCATGGGAGCCAACTACACAGCCGGGACTTGAACCAGCAACCTTCTTGCTATGAGGTCTCAGTGCTAACCACTGAGCCACCATGTCACCCTGTTTTCAAACAAATAACATTTAGTTTCGGTGTCAGACATTTATGATAGCATTTAAGGCTTGTACAATACACACTAATATATATTAACTATTAAAAAATCAGACATTGTGCTTAATTCATGCAAGATATACAGTGTTTAGCTGACTAAAATATTTACTCTGCTCTTTTCCCAGTTAATCAGCCACTTACTTACATGTATCTCAGTAGTTGATGAATTAACATGTTGTAAATCCAGCAGTTCTACTCTGTCCCCTGCAGTGCAGACTAACGTATAGGCACTCTAAAGCCTAGTTCACACTACATGACTTTAAACATTGGCAGAACGCTGTACCGTTCATACTTACATGACTTGATTTTGTGTCTTTTAATCACTGTGGTGTTCACACTACGCAAAGCTACGTAAATGATCCACAAGAGGGGGATCACACACAACATGACTTGACAACAACTCATTCCCCAACAGCTCAGTCAAGCTACCAAACCACAGCCAATGAAATTGAGGGAGAAGCTATCAGAAAAAGCTAAACACTGTTGACTGCTGGTGTGCTGATTACATCACTGATAGTTTTTCAAGCTTTCAAGAGAGCATTTAAAAACATTGTCAGTCATCTGATGCATCAGCGGATCAATCACTTATCTGCAAGGTTCAAGTGGATAGATGTGGCTTTAACACTAGAACTACAGAGGCAATTAAAGAGTTTTACATTTTTTGTAATTTAATAACTCTTTGAAATAAAACATCTATAACACCCTATGTTTTCTAGTATCTTAACTGCATATTTATAGGTTGTATTACCAAAAATATCATATTTTTTATGGTACTAGTGTCATAAAATATGATACAGACATTCAAAGGTTAATTTTAATATCTCAATAGAAGCTTTAAATGTAAATATGACATGACAATATGATGTCTTTTATGAGAATGGTCAGAATTACCAGTATGCAAATTTTTTAGTTACATTATTCTACTCTCGTGTCTGTGTTAACACAGAATGAAGCAAGTGTATCGATGCCCATTCTGGCCAATCACAAACATTTCTGTTGAGCTCCTGAGCACAATGGCCATTCAGCTCATGCTGATATGCTCTCTCATTGGCTGCAGCTTGTCACTACATCTGACCACACGTGGGGTCGAGTCGGTCGACTGCTCTGGAATTTTCTGCATGCTAGATATTGGATTTTCGTCTCCGAGGTGTTGGCGACGCGTCAGCGAGCCTCTTTGATGCGTTGTTCAGTAGTTCACACATAAAGACTGCAGAGCGCCGAGCACCCCCAGATTTTTTTTCCTGATCACAGCCGATCTGTCGGTGAGCTGGTTAACCTCCAAATCAGCCTCAAATTAAGCTTAAAATCCTGAAGTGTGATCTAGGCTTAAAAGAAAAAAGTCATTACCAAATATAGGTACATAGGCCTGCATTCTTAACTTAGTGCTGCCATCCTGTTGAAACTAATACTGAAATGACATTATCAAAATAAGATAAACAAAATAACATTTATTAAAATGATCTTCACAGTCTATCAAAATATAAGCAATTTGTATCCATGAAAATTCTAATTAACTAGTTATTTGCATAATTCCTCTAATCCAGGTGCTAAAATATGCGCACAGCATGTTCTAACAAACACTGTTATTGCTGTGTGTAATTCATTTCAGTGAATTCCCTATAGAGGTACAATAGGCAGAAAGTCAAATCATCACTAATGGATAACCAAGATGCAGACTGTCACTCTAGCTTCATATTTTATTAATTACAAAGACAGACTTTACAGTTGTGTTCATTCCACCATGGCGTAGCCTGCAGGAAAAATTCCAGTCAGTATCCATATTTTTCCTGATCCAGAAGTATTAGTCACAATTCTTCAGTTAAATTGAGACACAATAAAAAAAAAATAAATAAAAAAAAAACACTTTTGGAATGGAGCCACCAACGCCAGGCTTTCAATCTGCAAAAGCAGATCAAATGTGGACAGAGATTCTTTTTATGGATGTGATGAGTGTATTAGCAGCATATGACTGTTATGCAATCACTAATTGGAAAATCATCCACCCTGGACACCTTTTTTCAACGAGATCAGCTTCCAAGAAGAGTAAAAATGAGTGCCAGTAACATATTTCCATTATGTCAGAAGCCAAAAGGCAAATTATTACTTCTTTTTTCTCTTCGTCTCCCAATTATTCCTTAAATTTCATGAGATATTCAGGATCATAACCATAAGTTAGTGCTTTTGTGAAATGCATTATGACAAAAATATTATAATATTATGACAAAATGTATATATATTGTATATGTATACACAATATATACAGTTGAAGTCAAAATTATTAGCCCCCCTTTGATTTTTTTTTCTTTTTTAAATATTTCCTAAATGATGTTTAACAGAGCAAGGAAATTTTCACAGTATGTCTGATAATATTTTCTCTTCTAGGGAAAGTCTTATCTGTTTTATTTCAGCTAGAATAAAAGCAGTTTTTATATTTTTTTAATTACCATTTTAAGGTAAAAATAATTAGCCCCTTTTTTTCAACAGTCTACAGAACAAACCATCATTATACAATAACTTGCCTAATTACCCTAACCTACCTAGTTAACCTAATTAACCTAGTAAAAACTTTAAATGTCATTTTAAGCTGTATAGAAGTGTCTAGAAAAATATCTAGTAAAATGTTATTTACTGTCATCATGGCAAAGATAAATTTAATCAGTTATTAGAGATGAGTTATTAAAACTATTATGTTTAGAAATGTGTTGAAAAACTCTTCTCTCCGTTAAACAGAAATTGGGGAAAAAAAAACAGGGGGGCAAATAATTCAGGGAGGCTAATAATTCTGACTTCAACTGTGTATTTGTGTGTGTGTGTGTGTGTATGTGTGTGTGTGTGTGTGTGTGTGTGTGTGTGTGTGTGTGTGCATGCGTGCGTGTTAGAGGTGTAAACACTGGCCTCACAGTTCGGTTACAATTATCATGCCATCCGTTCAATTCGATACCTCAGTGCATCATGGTGCATTGACGATGCTTTCCATACACATTTTTATATTTTACTTCACAGCACAAGTATTCTTGTATTAAAATGTATAATTTGTTAATACATTTTATATGTATTTGTAACACAGTCTTGTCCTTTAATACAAGCAGTCAGGTATATGATCTTTAATTTATACCTTTAATTTGACCTGCTCAGTGAAAACATGTACATGCACAGAACAGCATGCACATTTATAGCAAATAAATAAACGGAGATATTATCCGCTTGCTTTTTGAGCATTGTCGAGCGACTTTGTTTAACGTCTATGATTGGTCAAGCACTCAACAGAAAAAGCTGCAATATAACGCAAAACCGTTAAGTGACATTGACCTCCCTCGCCTATATATAGTGTAGTAACATGCTTCATGTTTAATCTAATGCATTAATCTAAACACCACCAAGAAATATAAACTTTTATTGTATAAAGCAGGGGTGTCCAAACTCAGTCCTGGAGGGCCGGTGTCCTGGAGAGTTTAGCTCCAACCCTAATCAAACACACCTGAACCAGCTAATCAAGCTCTTACTAGATATACTAGAAGCTTCCTGGCAGGTGTTTTGAAACAAGTTAGAGCTAAACTCAGCAGGACACCCGCCCTCCAGAACTGAGTTTGGACACCCCTGGTATAAAGCATCATGGGTAATATAGTTTTCTGCACAAATTCCACTATTATAAGCATACATTTAAAAAAAAATCAATTGAATGGGTTAAAAAAACACACAAAAATTTGATTTAGATGATTATTAAACTATATTAAGAAAAATTACAGCAAGCTAAAGAAAGTGGGTACAAATCATTCTGTGCGCGATAATGAAAGGATGATGCCGCGTACACGGTTAATGTTAGGCCAATTAATAATCTGTTCAAACAATGGTTAAAGCAAATGCGACAACAACTGCTGCTGTTTACAAAGAATCTCAAGCCCTTGAAGGACTGTGGGTGTACGAGCATCGCACTAGTTTTGTTCCCAGGCACGGTTGCTACTAGTGAGGAAACAGCAAAGGAGCTTTTAAACACTCACGCACATCAAATCAAATCAATCGACACTAAAGCCTTCGTCAGTGAGTGATGAAAGCCTGTCTCACCGTGCGCGTGATCCTCTCATTCGTTATTCACCTGCTTTTTTCATGCTGTTTTTGTCAGTCATGCTGCTTCTCAATTCTAAGATCACATTTGTACGCATATAGACAAACGGTCATAAACAGTCTAATCTGTAGTGACGACGGGCCAGCACTGGCAATTTAAAAATTTGTTTCAGCCAGCCAAAGTGCCTAGTGGGAGTGGCTGTCTAACCCACCACAACTGAAATCTACCCGCATTTGGCGGGTGTTAATGTAAAGCCCTGTGTATATATTCAAGAATAGCAATACCAGCAAATGCTTACCATGTGAACATTTATTTTCTTTGGTACATGCAGACTGTTTACTGTGAGTATTAGATTTAGATGTCAGGAGGATAAAATATAGTTTGCATATAAAAATAAAAATTATTACGTCTATGATATGAGAAGTCTCCATAAAGATGTACAAGTGTGCATGCAAAAAATTATGGAATTTTGCAAGAAACTAGTTTTCATATTGTCTAAATCTACACATATTTGTTTAAATATATTATGATATTCTAAACATTAGAAGATTTATTCAGTAGAGTGAAAATTATTTAATTATAATTATAATATTCAACTATTTAATTTAGGAAATAACTAATTTCCTTGTCCTTATAATATCACACATTTCTCACTCAATGTTACTTTTTTTACATGAAACACTGCCTTTCCATTAAAAAAAGCTCTTCCATAAGGGAAATACATCAAATTAGTTTGTACTTGCCAATAAAACTTAAAAAAAAAAACTAGTCTAGAAGCCATTAGACTCACGCTTCCACTGTTGACACATGTAATTCCAGTAATAATAATAATGACAGACAGTCAAAACACGGAGGCCATAGAAACCATACTGGGCACAGCAGCAGCCAACAACTTCTGTCATTTAATGGAATGGTCAGCATGGACATGGAAAATATAAATCAGGCTTAAATGCACAAGTGCAACAGGTTTCACTAATGAGGCCAGACAAGTGCAGGAGAATAGTTCTCATGGCTTTTGTGTCTTCAGGCCTGTTGACAGCTCACTCTGGTGGCTTGATTTATAGTGGTGTGCTGTGTAGAGTCCTGCTATGAACAGAGGCAGCACAGTGGTTTTCAATTCATTCCTTTCATCAAACCAGAGATAAAACGGCCCAAATGTGCGATCACAGAAACATCACTAAATCTACTGCTGATGGGTAATGTTTATGGGAAGCACATGCATCTCTCTATACAATTAAATGTTGGACACACACTGTTCATTTGTGTTGGTTCTGGGTATTTTTTTTTTCAAAATAGGCTCATTCTGAAAACTTAGACCTGCAGACATTTCTGGAGATCACAAATTATGTAGCCACAGCTTTGGCTGCATTTCATCTTTAAAATGAACACTATGGGGCAGTATGACACCCTTCCTTTTCTCGCTTACCAGCTGACCGCTTACCTCCATGTGGATGGCTTTTCTGCTGTTACCAGTTTGGCCGGTAGCTTGACATGTACAGTACGTCAGCGGACTTGAGACGCAGAGCGGAGTTGACTACGACAACAAGTATCAAGTTCGGTGAAGAATGGTTCCAGAAAGCAGTTAAGTCAAAAACAAAAGCTAAAACATTAAATAAACAATTAATTAACAGGGTGAGAATGTGGTCAAATCTGAAAATGTGGTAAAAATCAGGGTGCTCTTCTTTTTCTGCATTGCTTTTTAAAACACTATTGGTTGGGTTTAGGGTAGGGGCGGGTGGGCGTTATTGGTTGGTTGGTCAGTCAGTAAGTCAGTCAGTCGACAGCGACCTTTGGTGGATTTACACGAGAACAGCAGGCAAGAATGGCATTTGTGAGAGAAATTTGAGATCTGAAAAAGCAAACACAGCGGCCTCTAGTAGATTTGTGAAAATGAAAACTACAAAAAAACGTTGCTCCTGGTATGTATTTTGCTTTCTCCAGACATGTATATAGGGATACGTAATCAGAATGAGCCTGGGTTGTATTTTTTATAGGGAATTTTAAAAAGTCTTTATTAAACCAAACCAACCAGCTACAAGGTGACACCCAACATTGCAATCTTAGATTTAAAGTAGGGCTGTCAATTGATTAAAAAAATTAACTAATTAATCACACATTTTTTGTGATTAATCATGATTAATCACGAATAAAAAAAATCCAAAATACAGGCATTGCAAATATAGAAATTAAAAAATTATAATAATAAAGTATTGAATACAAACAATTGTATTTATTGTAAAGTTGTATTGCGAGTTGAGAACATTAATTATAAAGTAGAAACAATTTAGCTTTGTCCTCCTTAACATTTCGTCACCTTGGAATTATAAGGTTCTGTCTGCGTTCTGAATGATTTTGAGATATTGAGCTTCAAAGTTTTTGCATTCCATACCAAACAGTGTGTGTGTAACATTTGTTTTTGTTTTTAAATAAAAGGTCTTAATGTAAACAACTTATAAAAAAAACATCCCATAATGTAAATAAGTTGTC
>CAIGQZ010001680.1:2722431-2757007 GCA_903798205.1 Danio tinwini | reverse complement strand
CGTGTAGTGTTGAGGACGCTTGGAGTCAACTTAGAGAGGAATGGGTTGTCTTTGACAGCTTGTGACATCATCTGGCGCTTTCACTGAATACATTTACATGGATCCATATTCTCCTTTATCCATATTTCTTTGCACATTAAACACACGCAGGACCGGAGCAAGCTGAACTGGCGCTGTAGGCAAACCGTGATCACGCCGCCATCAACCCGAAAGTGAAATAGAAACTTACCGGTTTGCGGTTAAAAGTTAGGACCGGGAGGGAGGGGGTGGGTGTCGCGGATAAAAGTGAGGAGGTCGCCTCTATGGGCGTGCCCGGCCCTGAACACACGTCGACCACAAAAGGAAATAAAAAAAAACTGCAACTGCGATAAATGCGTTAATTTTTTTTAACGCGTTAAATATTTCAAATTAATCACGTGCGTTAACGCGCTAATATTGACAGCCTTAATTTAAAGTTAAAAAAAAATTGGAAATCATTAAAAAAGCCAAAGGAACAAGAATGTGTACCTTAATGGCTTCAATTTGAGAAATCCCATAAATTACAAAAAAACTAATTATAATCAACAAAGAAAGTTTCAATTGTAATTACATAATTTGCTTTGCTTCATGGGAGTGGATATGGTAAACAAAAATAGTTTGAGCTATTTTTTTCCTTGCTGTGCCATTTTGATCTATGAAATTGCCTGTACAGGATCATGGTTAGCATAGTTTATCTGCATAAGAATCACAATTTATCACAAGAAATGCTATTAAATACTTGGTTTAAAACACAGCTCTACGTGAAGTAAAATATCCAGCTAAGGCTTAAATCTATGTGACTTCAATACGTAACTCAAGCCCCACACATTTGTTGCGCGCGCAGACCTGGGAAAATTGAAACCCCTGCCCACAAACACTGTAGAAAGACAAAGAAGACTATAACCACTGTAGCAGATCCCTTACTTAGTCAGAGCTTAACAGGAACTTTACAGTACACAGTTCATGGATCATAAACACAGTTCCTTCCTCCATTTCACAAGTGTAAGTAACTTAAGTGTGATTAAAATGGTTGCCTCCTTGCTTTCTCTAGCTTGCAAATTATGTATTTAATTCTGTTTTGTTACTTGTAACCGCTTGTACTGTATCTGGTTAACTCTTCGTATTCATATATTGCATCTAAAACCACGTTGAAAATGTGACGAGTGCCTCTTTGTTTACGGATTTAAATGCGTTTGTGAGTTTGCAATCCACTGCCGTTTGTCATTGCTATGCCCACCGTCAGATTTTCCACTACACGTGCGGCGGACAGGTTTCAAAATAGTTCAGCTTTTGTCACTGTGTGGATTAATGCTGAATGTGTGTCATGGTTAAGAATAGAGCAATATGTTGGTGTTAAACTACATTGCTTTAATGCACTCCTGCATTTGGCTTATCAAAATTGTTGATAAGCCACGGTGAGCATTTCTCTCTGTCTCACATTGAACGTAGTCGACCAATAGTGACAGACTGGGTCATCGAACCAATCAGCGCTGATTAGCATCATGGTAGGAGGAGTTTGGGAACAAATAAATCGCTGAACGAATCATATGGGAGTCGTTGGGATAATTTGGTAAAAATAAATGCATAATATAAGACAATGAAAGTGTTTTTTGACCCTGCATGCACATCAGCTTGTTTAAGACCCCCAAAACCAAAAATTTGAACTTTTTAATGCATAATAGGGGCTCTTAAATAGTTTTTGTCATTTTATTTATTTATTTAAGGGTTTTTTTTTTTCAATTTTTTTTTTTCTTATTCCCGAATTCCACTGTTTACAACTTTTGATCATGTAACTGTACAAAGTCTGTTAAAGGTTTTTCACAATATTAAAGCTAATGTAACATTTGGTGCACAGAAATTAGCCATGGTCAACCCAAACTTAAACAAAGATTGTCATCTTAACAACCACATGCCAAGATACAAGAACAGGATCTGTTGTGTTCACACGTCGCATCTAATGTATGGAAAGCAGAGCGAGGAGCTCTGCATCCTCTCTATATTTGTGCAAGCTTGCTGAACATTCATTTATTTTATTTTCAACTTAAACATCCATACACACTCTGGGAAACATTCATACACACTCATTCACACACATACAGTATGAACATTTTAGCTTACCCAATTCACCTATACCACATGTTTTTGGACTTTTCATTCATTACTAAATATTACCTTTACTGTCTTTATTGTAAACCATGTTCCATGCTTATTATATATAACTGAATAAATATTACCCACTGTGTCACCTTGAAATTATAAAGTTCTATCTGCATTCTGAATGATTTTGAGATATTGAGCTTTAAAGTTTTTGCATTCCATAGCAAACAATATGTGTGTAACATTAGTTTTTTTTTTATAAATAAAAAGTCTTAAAATGTAAACAACTTATAAAAAACATCCCATAATGTAAATAAGTTGTCATTTAATAAGAATATGTCAATAACTCAATTTTGACAAAAAATGTCAGATAGAACCTTATAATTTCAAGGTGACAACTGATTAATGTAATGAAAACAATTTAGATGATTTCCATTAACTGAACAAAGTTTAAAATATATAAAAATATTGCATTACAACATGGACTTTGCATCATTACTACAAACACGGATCATCATACTACAAAGCCTCTGAATTTTGACTTAGTAACTGAAATAATATACTTGTTAAAATTAAATATTTTTAAAAACACAATTGTATTTTTGTTAGTGTTAGACAATTATACTAACACTAACATTAACAAACAAAGTCATCACAAAAACTGGCTGTATAATGGATGTTTTTTTTTGTGTGACATCAATCATGTCTTCTATATCTGTCCCACTCTTTCATTAACACAAAAAAACCTAGAGACCATTTAATCCTGAAAACAAGCAGCTGTCATCTCAGGTCATCCGCTTAGGGATCGAGAGAGAATCTTACCCAGCCCTCACCTCCCACCCACAGGTCCCACCTCTGACCCACATAGGCTTTCAATCACACACGCACACAGCTGGTCAGAAAAGCGATCCCATCATTGCTACAAGGAATGCAGCGTGGTGTCGGACAGGTCCCGGGACAGAGGATAGAATGGCAGGAAAATATTCAACAAGCTGTAGAAAGGCAAAGCAACCTCTGCAGAGCATAGTGGTTCTCTTATCAATCTACTCTTTCCATACGGGTTCAAATCGTACAGTAGATACGGTACATTGATTTTACAGAGACAAACAACATAGTCACTCAAAGTATGTTATCAAGACATAAATCAACAGCATGTTTTCAAGCAAACGTTCGGAGCTGTTGATAGCTGAAGCTTCTCGGAAGGGTTTGCTACAACAGGTACTTGTGCTAAGCTGCTGCCCTCTTTCACGGTTCGCAAATTGCGAGAGAAATGCTTCCAACAAAAGGAAAAACGACTCAAATGCAGGTGTCTGAGTAAAATCTCTTTCAACACATTCTCAGACCTTGCCAGGGATTTCAACAACTTTATTTTTGGACTTAAATACCCCTAGCAGAACTGCTTTGGAGCTTCCAAATGCTTCTGCAATCTATCAGGCACGCATTAGAGCTGCATAATCCACATAAAATGACAATCAGGGTTCTTTGTTTAAAATAGTGATGACAATTATCCTATATAAACTGTATATAATATATACTTAATATTATATGTAGTCAATAAAGTATGGCATGCTTTTGTTTCCATTTAAACTGTAAAATGTACCAGCTCAATCTCACAATGAAACATAACTATTTTACATATTGTTAGAAAAGTTAGCTAATTTGTACAAATTTATACAATTGTGCCCCTAACCCTACTCCTCATTGGGGGATGTGCCTATCATGCTAAAGGTTTAAGAATGAGATCATACAAATGAATACAAATTATCCACTAAATAAAAAAGTGACAAATTGTAGTGAAATTGCATTGATGGTTCAAAAATTGTGAACCATACCGCACCATTTTGGAACCTTTTTTATAAGGATACCAAGCACAACAGTATGTGCCAAAAGCTACAGACTCACTGCAGAATGCTATTAGTTTCTGGACAAATGTCACTTGCTAGTGCTAAAAGAGGAAAGACAACACAGGAAGTGACATTTATAAATACACAGTTAATAAACAATACCATAATAATACAATGATGGTGCACAGAAATAAGCCATGGTCAACCCAAACTTAAACAAAGATTGTCATCTTAACAACCACATGCCAAGATACAAGAACAGGATCTGTTGTGTTCACACGTCGCATCTAATGTATGGAAAGCAGAGCGAGGAGCTCTGCATCCTCTCTATATTTGTGCAAGCTTGCTGAACATTCATTTATTTATTTTATTTTCGACTTAAACATCCATACACACTCTGGGAAACATCCATACACACTCATTCACACACATACAGTATGGACATTTTAGCTTACCCAATTCACCTATACCACATGTTTTTGAACTTTTGGGGGAAACTGGAGCACCCGAAGGAAACCCACACCAACACGGGGAAAACATGCAAACTCCACACAGAAATGCCAACTGACCAAGCCAGGGCTCGAACCAGAGACCTTCTTGCTGTGAGGCAATTGTGCTACCCACTGTGCCACCGTTCAGCCGCTTGCTGAACATCTACATTTGAAATATTAAACTTGAGTGTGCAAAAAGACATGATATGTCAACAATCTGTATGCGTTACTATTTGAGCAAGAATTACATCAATTGCAACTTTCTGACATATACAATGGCTTTTAAAAAGGGTAATTTTGACAGCAAAATTGTACCATGTGACATGTGACCCATACTGCACTGTACTAAACAGTACCACTCTCAGAAAATTAGTTATTAAAACAGAGAAGAGCAGAATGAAGACATCTCACAAAACTGGTGCCGTGACCCGAATAGGTATGAGGTTTGGGAGGTGTAATGCATGATAGCTAGTAAGAGCTTAGCATACTCATTGGTGGCTGGAAGGGGAGGGGGGACTTCAGGTGCAAGTCAGATTTTGATTTCACTGCCCTCCCCATGGACAGCATGCCAAATATGCATCTTTTTTCTCTATTTATAATATTTGTGATCTTGTGAAATGCCCACTTTGATTATACTAATCATTGTCATATAGGATATAAGATTCAGTCACTGTTTGTATAGAGATTACAATCTTTACTGATTAGTCATGCAGGATCTGTTAATAGTATCCAGGGGTCCTGATTGTAACTAAATGATTGTGCTTTGTAAAATTGTGGTCTGAGTAGATTTTTTTTTTTCACAATACTGGAAATACCAATTTTCCTAATTGATAAGTGTTGGCATTTCTGTTGTGTACAGCACTCGTTTGAAGCTCATTTTGAGTTTGAAGCAATGTGTTTACTTGGTCATCAATCTCAATCATGCGACCACTAAACAGCGTTGTGAGATCCGTGGAGAAACACTGGACTTCAGTAAAAAGTTCTCAGATACAAACCACAAATGTCTCAGTGATTTAATCTAATTAAAATCCAGATTAAACAGTGCTGACATTCTCAACAGCTCTGAAACGGAAAACAAGAGAAACATTGTGCTACGACGAACCTTTTCAACCCACGAATTGACAACATTTATCATGGATTTACTGCAACACTAACTAAAACCATAGTGCTACAGAATAAATGTATAATTTTCATATCAAATTGTATTACAATATTGAGGTAGACATGATGCATGTATCCAAGGAATAATGCAATATAATTACAGCATGCATTATTATTAAGACATTTCAGTTGTTGTGAATTTACATTTATACTCAATGTCTTGCGTTTTACTAGTGAGGTTATAAGTGTTTTTAAAGATTTACAAGTATAATTATATTTTTGTTGAGTTGTTTTTAATCGATTAACATCTGTTTCTCAACTCAAGCTGCCATATGTGCATTTCTAAAAGATTTTTTATATTATTAATATCACATGTAAGGTATCTGTAACCACCGGTGTCAATGCTCTCAGATATTAGCCTGCAGGCCTGGAATCAACACTTTAGTTGACTGTGACAGATAACTACACTTCTGTCATGAGGCAATTTTAGTCCTGGGTACCCTTAAATAACACTTTTGCGAAACGTACAAATTAAAATCTGACAGTTCTGAGCTTAATGGCTTTTGCAGACTCACTGTGATATTTTCCCCTGCACTCTGGAAAGGGAAAAAGCGTACAAGCCACGTGTGCTTGGCTGCAGTGCAACACACCACTAAGTTTATACTGCTCGCTACAGACACACACTTGTCTTAAACACCGACTACCAGTTCCTGTAGACAACGGCAGTGAATCACTTAGACATTTGACTGTCGGCACAAAGTCTGGTGCACACTGTTGATTATTTCACTCAAGAACTGCCAAATTTCAACAGGAAAATTCCTTATAGAGTAGGGCTGCACAATACATGGTTTTAGCATCGATATTGCAATGTGTGCATCAGCAAAAGTCACAATGTCGATTTGGGATTATATTTGATCAGGAGCCACAATTCAGAACATGGAGTCATTTGTAGATTTTACATTTTACATTCACAATTCATAATTATGAGTTTCTTTAAACATATGCTTTTAAATGATGATTCATGTTTTAATATGGAAATTATTCATAAATTTACTTTACCTATGCAGTAATATTTATTGTCATATATAGTAATAAAGAAATGAAATAAAGAACAATTTTTATGAGAACAATTGTGTACCGTCATTTCAATTGTACCATAAAAGGTACAGAACAGTATCATAAGAGGTCTTTTCTGTACTATATAAGATACAACATTTACAAAAGTACAAAACTGTTCCTCAAGGAGAAAAATACATGCATGTCATGGTAACTGAATGACTAATTATTATAAAATATTTAAAATATTTAAACTTAAAACAGTATTTCTAAGCGTATTAGGGGGGAAATTGCACTTCACATACATATTGAAACATTTATCTATTATTATTACATTTTTTGTTAGTATTTATTTTATGGTCATTTATGTTTATAACTTTTTTTTTACAGCATACAAAACTCTGCAAATTAATGTTTAATAAAATCGTAATCATCATTTTTTTTATTTTATTATTATTCTTTATATTTAAATATGACTAATAAATAATCACACAATGGTTAAAAATACAAATTTCATTTCAAATAGTAAATAGCAAACTGATTTCAACCTCTTTGTTTATTTATTTATTCATTTATTTATTGTTTAGATTTAGGGTTTCTAGTAGGTAGTACTGTCGCCTCACAGCAAGAAGGTTGCTGGGCCTCGGCTGGGTCAGTTGGCGTTTCTGTGTGGAGTTTGCATGTTCTCCTTGCGTTTGCATGGCTCCCTACTCCGGTTTCCTCCACAGTCCAAAGACATGCGGTATAGGTGAATTGGGTAGGCTAAATTGTCCGGTGTGCATGAGTGTGTGTGAATGTTTCCCAGTGATGGGTTGCGGCTGGAAGGGCATCTGCTGCGTAAAAAAAACACATGCTGGATAAGTTGGCGGTTCATTCCGATGTGGCGACCCCAGATTAATAAAGGGACTAAGCCGAAAAGAAAATAAATGAATAAATGAATAGTTAGAAATTCATAAACATTTTGCTTATAAAAAAATCCAAAAAAGTGAGATATGGAAACATCCCATCAACACTGGCTATGACAATTTGGCAAAAAGATGCATAAATGGAAACCCAGCTGTCATTGCAGCAGCCTTGTAACTTGTAAAACCCAACTTTCAAACCTCATGTTCCTGTCCCCTCCATCCATACAGAGCTAGTGGGTGTTTTGTTTGAGACTATGAGCCACAAAGGTAATATAAACCCCTAAAATGAGTTACACGCATACTACACATCCAGAGAAAGGTTTTATGCACTTAATGTGTTTTGAGGGTGCTGTCTGTGACACTTAATCCTTCGTGACACAGAGATAACCGTAGCCGTCCTGCTTCCACACAATGACACAGATGCTAATCTGGGATAAGGCTTATGGAGGTAATGAAGCCTGATTCTGTCAACAGCGTTTAGTGACATGAGATAAACAATGAGACTGCCAAGAAATAAACAGTAACTACAGTAACAAGATCATGTAAGTGAAAACATTTGAACAGAATTTGATTTTAATGTTTTAAACTCTAATATGCTTGACATTATGTGCAGCAAATAAGTGTGTGCGTGTGTGAAGCACTGTGCTGGCATTTATATAAAGTTGCTGCATCAGCTGTTTTTTATTGATTGAGAAATCAAGCATGGAACATATTTAACCTAGATCATAAACATTGCCGCGTGAGGGCCTATTAGCAACAGGAAAACTTTACCACACAGTAAAAATCAAGCAAGGGCCTCGCTACATATAATTTACACATCCGTCATTCAACAATCAACAAATGAGAAAGCAATTCCTTAACAATCTGATGCAGCCTAAATCTGCTGACTGAGCCAAACATCGAAAAGGGCTGAGGATTGAGTACTTTTTTTTCTCACTATTTTGAATTTATTGAAAAGAAGAAAAAAAAGCATATGGTTACTTACCTATGCAGGCATGGACTCTGACAGACAGCTGTGTTCTCAGTACAATACTGTGCTTCTTTCCTCTCCTGGGGAACAAACACAAAAACAAACATCAGACTCAAAGTCTAATATAAATAAGCAAAGTTAAAAGAACTGTGTTGACAAATGCTCATATGGTTTTGTTTTTGTTGACAACATCCATGCATAAGTAACATAAAAAACACAACAAAAAACAAAATCCATTTTACTTTGATTTGTTTTCCATAGTTTTACTTTTTTCTTTCGTCACATAGCAAAGCAGAACTAACAAAAAACAAATGCATTTTGCTTCGTTAAAAAAAACTAAAAACAAACACAAATGCAATTTGTTTGTTTTGCTTTTTAGTTAAACAAAACATGTTTTATTTTGATTTTATTTAGGAAAAAATGCTTTTATCTTTGCTTTGTTTAATAAAATAAAATAAAAAAATATATAAAATACCATTGAAGTTCAGTAAATAGTGAATAAATAATAATAATAATAATAATACAAATACTGTTATACATTCATTTACCCAGCAAGTCCCTATACAATTTACCAATCCCCCCCTAACAATATAATATTTGTGCATACACATTAAATTAGTCAGTACTGAAGCCAAATCTGGAGCTTATCTAACAAAATAACTTATAATAACAGCCGAAAAACTAGTACACCCAAATTGTACGTTAAAGAAAAATAATAAATACAAATTTTAAAAAAAGGAAAAATCAAAAGAAGCAAAACAATTTTTGAAAGATTTAGTTGAAATTTTGTAGGTTGTAATTTTTATATTTATTTTTTGCAATATTTAGCTTGAATTTAATTGTATTATATTTTAATTCCTAAATATGTTTGGTGACTAAAATATTATTTTAATAAATATATCTGTTTAATGGATCTGTTTTGTTTAAATGCACCAAAATACATTGCCTATATTCACTGATAAATGGGCAAAAATATTAATTTTCAAAATAAGGTGTACTGAATTATGCTGAGCACTGTATGTGTTGCAAGATAGTCAAGACCCCAGATGACTTTCTCCAACTGACAAGAAGAAACTTGATGAACCGAGAGGGCGAAGTGAGTCCTGTTTGTAGAGAAGGGGTCAGACAGCGTCCGGACTTCCCTGACCCTAACTGCAGAGGTTGGCGGTGGAGATGACATGTAGGTCACCACATCCATATAATGAGTCACAGACGAGCGCGGGCAAGGACCCAACACCCTCTCTTCCATAGATTATCAGGACTGATGAACAGAGCAACTGTCTGTCTCATGAATAACTGGAAGTAAACACACAATGGAATGAAATGCAGCTGCATTTGAGTTGGAGGAGAGATGGATGGATGATTTAGAACAAGTCGCAGGCCCTCATTCGCAAATCACTCTATAGTAACATGCATGTGGGTTGTAGCCTCCATTTACCTGTGAGATAAACATTGCGAAGTGGACAAGAAGCAGCACAGTATAAAGTGCAGACAAAACAGATGCTCCTGGAGATTTGGAAAAAAGATACGGTTACTTAACTTTCGTAAACCATATGATACTACAGGTTTGCTTACCGAAGCAAGGACTGAAGCATTAGAACCTGTAAACAAATGGGGCATTGTGCAAATTACATTATTTGATGGTCCAATTGGCAATATGCCACAGATTATCTCTGGTAGGGACTACCTACTGGGAGTTTTTTAAATGACTTGATACACAATTTAAAAAGACAGAAACAACTGAACATGCAAAATTATGTATTGCTCAAGCCAGAATAAAAAATATATTTTTGATATACAGTTGAAGTCAGAATTATTAGCCCCCCTGAATTATTAGCCCCCCTGTTTATTTTTTCCTCAATTTTTGTTTAATGGAGAGAAGAATGTTTTTTTCAACACATTTCTAAACATAATAGTTTTAATACCTCATTTCTAATAACTGATTTATTTTATCTTTGCTATGATGACATTACATAATATTTCACTATATATTTTTCAAGACACTTCTATACAGCTTAAAGTGACATTTAAAGGCTGAATAAAACAAAAACATTCTCCAGAAGAAAAATATCAGACATACTGTGAAAATTTCCTTGCTCTGTTAAACATAATTTGGAAAATATTTAAAAAAGAAAAAAAATTCAAATGGGGTCTAATAATTCTGACTTCAACTGTAGCTTTACTGTATGTTTAATATGCATGTCTGTTATTGTGTGTTAAAATACATTTTGTTCAGCAACCAGCATAAACTATTAGCCAAACGGTTTAGAATGTTCTGAGTATACGATAGTTTAATAGTTTTTTCACCTAGTAAATCAAAAGGACAAATGCTTTACATAAATACAACAAAAATAGAAAGTGAGAAAGATTCATTCTCTGCAGGAGCTAATAAGTAAGATTCATTTTTTTAAAAATGCAAGAAAAAAAAAAGATGTTTACTGCCAGATTAAACATTTTAATCTAAAACAGTTTTTTTTATATAATGACTATTGTGTATTATAATGACAATAGGTCAAAAAAGAAAAAAATATATTTTCATTTTTAGACTCAAAGATATAAAAAATCTATATTTAGTAGAACATACCTGTCTTGAATTCAAAACAAATGACAACATCACTGTTTTGACCAGTTGTCATTTTCTGACAAATAATAATTAAACTAAAATATTTAAAATCCTCTAAAGTAATTGTTTATAATTGTATTGATATTATTTTATTATATTATAATAAATTTAATAACATTTATTATAAAATATTAATAAATGTCATCAGATGTTTACAAAATAAATAAAATATTGACATTTAACTGAAACCTGTAATTAATAAATCCAGTAAATTATTTTATTTGTATTTTTATAAATAAATGTATCAAAAACATTCAAGTTTTGCTTTTGACTTATATGGAATGCAATACTATCAAGGAATGATTATGTAATTATGATTACGATTATAATTATGATTATGTAATTTTTCACAGTATGTCTGATAATATTTTTTCTTTCTAAAAAAGTTTTATTTGTTTTATTTCTGCTAGAATACAAGCAGTTTTTATTTTTTAAGAAACATTTTAATGTCAAAATTATTAGTCCCTTTGATCAAAAATTATAATTTTTTTGATTGTCTACATTATACAATAACTTGCCTAATTACCCTAACATGCCTAGTTAACCTAATTAAACTAGTTAAGCCTTTAAATGTCACTTTAAGCTGTATAGAAGTGTCTTAAAAAATGTCTAGTCAAATATTATTTACTGTCATCATGGCAAAGATAAAAAAAACAGTTATTAGATATGAGTTATTAAAACTATTGTGTTTAGAAATGTGTTGAAAAAAATCTCTCTGTTAAACAGAAATTGGAGCAAAAATAAACAGGGGAGCTGTGTGTGTGTGTGTGTGTGTGTGTGTGTGTGTGTGTGTGTGTGTGTCTCTCAACACGGGGAGAACATGCAAATTCTACACAGAAATGCTAACTGGCCCAGCCTGGCTCGAACCAGCAACCTTCCTGCTATAAGGCCACAGTACTAACCACTGAACCACTGTGCCCCCTTCTTGATGTTATTAATTAAATAATATATATATATATATAAGTTTTAAGATTGTTTGTTAGTTTGTTTGCTATATAAAATAGGTGCACTGAGCCAGAGACACATAAAAACAACAGCAGCATCTATCAGCACTCCTTTTACTACAACAACCCAACAAAACCAAGCAACTCAATCGTCTTGCCATTGAAGCTAATGAGTAACCCTATCTATTTCGTAATGAACTGGTGCTTTCCTCACTGGTAATCTTAGCTTGGCTACTAACCATAACCTTACTTGACAGCACCCTACATGCTCATTATCAAATTAAACAGAGAGTCTAAGAATATGCATGAGAGACCCATAGGAATCAAGCTTTTGTGTTTCTGGAGCAATACAGGATTCTGAGGGTGAAGCTGTGTGTTTTGGCTTTACATCTTGGCTCGATACTGTGAGAATTTCTGCATGTGGGTGCCTGCCAAGTGTCTACATGGCTGTGGATGGTCCTGCACATAAGGTACAGCCGATGTAGAGAGTATCATCCTGCATTGCTGTCCAGAGCCGCTGGAGAGAAGATCTGCAGTTGAATGACTCAGGATTTTTCCACAGCTCACGGCCCAGTGAATTGAGTTACCCAGACAAACGTGCCCAGCTCTGTGAAACACTATAGCCCCTGTAACCTAAGAGCGTTTTGGGGCCAAACGGAGAAAGTGTCTCCAGCTCTGGCTACGTAACACCAGCAAAAGACACAGACAGGCTCATTATGCTTATCCAAGACAAATTATACTGACTTTAGAATTTCATAAGCAAGAGGCCTTCACTGCAGTTCTGTGTTGCTTAAGAAGACAAATAAAACACAGTCAGACTCACAGTAGAGTCAAAAACAGTTCAAAAACATGTTGATACTGTATATAAGCATAATTTTTATTTACAAATGAGTGCTTAACTAACATAAATTTCAAGAAAACAGGTTATCAGTACGTTTATCAAATTATTTTCCAACCTTGCTACAAGAAACAGGAGGATACTGTATCAGTTTAGACATCCTCATTCAATTCAGAATTTCAAGTGCACAATGACTTCCAGTCATTTTTTGATTTGATTCCCGATTTTTTTTGCAATTGAATCATCTCCTCCTTACACCCAACACTAAACTGACCACTAATAGGACTCCTACTTAGTAGGAGGATGCCCATGACCATGGACCATAAAGACCATCAGAACTATTGCCCCTTTGGAGTGTATGCGCAAGGTCTCCTTGAGTCGGTCCAGGGGCTTGTGTTTACTGAGGCCACCCTCATGCATTTCTTTCTACCTGCATTAAATGAGCCATTCGATTAGGAGGAGCTGGGTAAGCTAGAGGCATGAACTTATTGAGAGTGGTGGAGTTACCCCAAGTCAGTGACAGCTTGTTACCCCAAGTCAGTGACAGCTCTAGGCCCAGATCGTTCCCTAGTGTTGCCTCCAGCCCCAAAGTTCACAACTGTATTGGCTCCAGCACCAGAGCGCCAGCCAGTGTCGCTCTAGTCCAAGAGCATCCCCCAGTGTTGGCTCTAGAGTGCCCTGTCAAGTCTCATGCCCTGCCTGACCCTGTCAACCTTCATGCCCTGTTTGTCCTGTCTGATCTTCCCTGGATTACCCCTCCTGCTCCTCTCTGGTGTGTCCCTCCTGTTCCTTTATGGACTGTCCCTCCAACTCCACCCTGGCCACCTGCTAGGACTTTAGACCTGCAGAACCCTTTCTGTACTGCCCCTCCAGCACCACCCTGGCCTTCCAGTCAGCCAGGGTCCCTGAACCTCCTCACTCTCCCTCTCTTGTTTGGGATTCTTGGTCTGGCTTGGCTTCCCTGTCTCCCGTCCTAGTGTCTTGTCTCTTCCATTTTCTGTCTTGTTTTATTTTCTGTTGATGATGCCTCTTTGTTTTGTCATGTGGTGTTTCTTGTCTGACCTTTTTTGTACCTTGTTGGATTTTCCCCTTTCCGGTGGCGCTAGTGTCAGGACTCTGCCACTTCAATCTGGTTTATTTTTGTTTCAGTGACAGAGTCCAGGAACTGCATGCATCTTGTTATGTACGTTTTTCTTGTCTTTGTCTTTGTATTGAAGGTCTTTATTGTCCAAGGCAAGCAGTACGATCTTGGCACTTTGGTCAAGTTGGTTTCAGTTTAAGTTTGATGCTGGGATCAAGCATCCATGCTGCATATGTAAGCCCACAGTGAGTTATTACTAGCAGAATTTTCATTTTTGTGTGAACTAATCCTTTAAATCCTTCATAGTGTTAATCTACAGTCTTTGTCAGAGAGATCAAGTGAAGAGAAGCAGCAGATTTGAGCAAATCAGTAAACAAACCAAATACCTGGCGGTTAATTAGCACAAGCCCTAAACATACTAGCATAAAGCTTATCTGTAGTAAAATAGTTTAAAACAGAATCAAACCTCCAAGATGAGCTTGCATAGCGTTCTACTCTTTATGTACTCCCAAACACCTTATAAACTCTAATCTGAGCCCCTTGCAGTCTCTCCTGGGTCTGTGGAGTCATGCCAGGCACACTTTAACAAACTTTATTTGACTCCTCACTACCAACCTATTTAGAGAATATCACACTATGAAGTCTCATAAAGACGAAAAAAGTGAGAGAAAAATTGAGAAGGAGAAAATTACAGAGACAAGACCCATTGTCGACAGGTAGCGTTTACCTCCTTGCCCTGCATACTTGGACCCTGTTCAAAAACAACTATTTGCCTATAGTGCAATTAACAGCAGACTATGTAGG
The DNA here is from genome assembly GCA_903798205.1 of Danio tinwini. Taxonomy (NCBI): domain Eukaryota; kingdom Metazoa; phylum Chordata; class Actinopteri; order Cypriniformes; family Danionidae; genus Danio; species Danio tinwini. The sequence continues at coordinate 2,742,235 of CAIGQZ010001680.1, read as the reverse complement.
GCCTCCTGGAACTGATATGACTCAGCAAATAAGCAAGAAATGAATGTTTCTGAGCATCTGGTGCATTTATTGACCAGAATTTTCAGTGCAAAAATGAAACACTCATGTAATTCTTAAGACTAATTATATTAATATTAATATTATCATATAATTGCAATTATTGACTTAAAGGAATCATTTTAAAAGTCTCCTAGTGAAAAACTGTTGACTTAAACCATTTTTTAAATCCCTTTAGCCGATATCTTGTTCTGGGGAGGTCATTTTAGAATAATAAATTTGCCCTTCCTTAAAAAAATTCAATAAAGAATATTGATAATTTTTCTATTTAAAACTAGAGTTTTCTGTAGATACAATGTGTAATAAAACTGATTGAAAATGAAAAATGAGTAGGCCAATATTGCTAGGAACTATACTCTCATTCTGTAATAGTCAAGAAGTTCTGCCAATGTAAAATTGATGCACCAGGCGAAGTGATTTTACACACCGTGTGAGAACAGATTTCTTTCAGAGGGTGCCTTGAAACTATCTGAGACATGAGAGAGGTATCTGTCCCATTCCATCAGAAAACAACAGATTTAGCATAATTTGATGCATTCAACCAATAAACAAACCTGAAACTCATAAAGGTTTAAAACCACTTAGGTGCAAGTTTACATTGAGTAAATGTTCATTTTTGGGTAAACTATTCCTTCAATGTACATCTCTCTAAACATGTACAATGCATGCAAATTATGTTTTTTTTTTTTTTATTGACTCTCATTTTAGGTTGTTTACATTGACGTGTCAAAGGTGGGATTTTGAAAAGCCTGTTTTCAGATATATGCATTTTCAGTCCCAAAAATGCCATTGTCATGTAAACAAACCAACCCAGGTTCATTCTGAAAATGTACCTCTATATACATTTCTGGAGAGCGCCAAATACATCCCAGGAGGTACATTATTTTTTTCACCGGAGGCCACTGTGTACGTTTTTGAGTCTCAAATTTCTCTCGATAGTGCCATTCGTGCCAGCTCTTCTCGCATAAATCCACCAGAGGTCACTGTCGACTGACTGACTGACTTACTGACTGACTGACTGGTTGACTGACTGACTGACTGACTGACTGACTGACTGACTTACTGACTGACTGACTGAATGACTGACTGACTTATTGATTAAACACAACCAATAGTGTTTTCAAAGCATCGATTGAAAAGCCGTCCATGTAAGCGGTCAGCTGGTAAGTGCGAAAATGAATGCCGTCATACCACCCCGTAGCATTCATTTTAAAGACAAAATGTAGCCATACGTACATCTGGCTACATGATTTGCAATCTTCAGAAAATGTATACAGGGCTACGTTTTCAGAGTAAGCCTATGTTGAAACAAACAGGCCAACTGCATAAAAAGGTTTCCTTTTTTGACTAGGTTTTTTAAACAAGTCAATTAGGTTAGGACAGGTTTTTTTGGGTCAATAAGCTCTTTAATCAAAAACTATACTGGTGCTGCAATTACACACTGCACTGTATTTCTATTTTTTTTATTCACCTATTCTGTATACATAGCTGTAAAAACTAAACTTACTAAAACTAAATATATATTCTAGTAAAATTATGCTACAGCATTTTGTGCCACAAAAAGAAACTGCAAAAATATTGGCTAACACTTTTATCTTAACATTTTAACCCTAACCATATACCAAGTACATATAATTAATTTACATGACTCAGTTAAATTAATAGTTACCCTGTATCAAGGACACCTTAAAATAAGTGTAACCAAAAAACTGTTGTTTCCAAACAGGTTTCCAGAAGCAGTGAGTCTTAGTATGCTAATTTTGTAATAAATAAATAAATCTGCTAAAGTAGTTTGACCTGTCAATCTATTCATAAGATGTGTGTAATCATAGAAACACACACACACACATGACACCTCAGTGTTTCCACACTTTCGACCACACCTCCTCTGCCTGCCATTTACTTTAGCACTAAGGGAAAAATCCAGTGGTCCAGCTGAGTGGCCTTCTACCCCTCTATCCATGTAATCCGCAGAAATATTTGAAACGTTCCCATTAAAGGAGCTAGGCGTTTCTCCAGTGCCAGAGACTAACCGAGTCCGACGACAACTTCTCCAGCACATTGGCCAGGAAAAAACAAGTTAAAGAAAAATATAGGAGGACACAAAAACCAAGAGAGAGAGAGGGGGGGGGGGGTATCCACATTTTAAACAAGTGGGATTTTAGACACGTTTATGCGTTGATGTCAACAGTTATCTTTAGGGTCAGGTCAGGGATTGAGGGTCAGCATAAGATAGTTTTGAGTGAGTTGAAGTCAACCATAAGGCCAATGCCATGGTATCACAAGTTGCATTCTTGCATCAATGTATACATTTATTGTGTCCTTTTTTATGGTTTTGTGTAATTTTTGCAAACTGTTCATATAAACTTGACATTAAAGTAACAGCGTAATCTAATAACAGTGATTACTCTTTACACTGGCTCCCAGTTACATTCAGAATAGATTTTAAATTATTATTACATGTCTATAGTCACTAAAAGGCTTAGGAGCTCAATACATTACAGATATGCTCACTGAATACAAACCTAATAGATCACTCAGATCTTTAGGATCATATAAACTAGAAATTCCAAGAGTTCATTCACAGCACGGTGAATCCGCCTTCAGCTACTATGGCCCCTTGCTGCTGGAATCAGCTTTCAGAAATGATCAGATGTGCTCCAACATTAGGCACATTCAAATCAAGACTGGAAACACATCTGTTTAACTGTGCCTTTAGTGAATGAGCACTGTGCTACAGTCGACAGATCGCACTAATATGCCTTTTTTTTCCACTAATATGCCTTTGTTTTAACACATTTTGATCTGTTTTTATATTATTTGTTTTTGTGTTTTTATCCGTTTCTTTTATTCTTGTTTATGTAAAGCACTTTGAATGGCCACTGTGTATGAAATGTGCTATATAAATAAACTTGCCTTACCTTGCCTTGCCTTACTATTAGTGTCATGGTTATATAAACAACGCTTAGGAAATTAACTATAAAAATGTATTAGCTTATTTACAAATCTCTAGTGTCATGGTTATATAAACAACGCTTAGGAAATGAGCTATAAAAAAGTATTAGCTTATTTACAAATCTAGGATAACCAAGAAACAGGAATGCTCACACATGTGATGATCGTCTGAATGAATAAAAAAAAAAATTCAAACTCAACTGTTTAACTCCAGGAGGCTTGTGAAGCCTATTTACAAAAAATGTGCAATATATAAGATAAAAGGTATAAGACCCAACAGGCAACACAGGGAAAGCAGGAATTTTACCATATGCCCATAAATGACAAATACAGGGGAACCAAATAAAAAGTAATGATAGCGGGAAAACCATACATAGGAATGACAGGACCTGAACCAAATAAGCAAAGAGAAGTCATTTAGAGTTTTTGCTAACATTTTGAATATTTTTGTGAAGTTTTATTTGTGTTAATGTAGTTGTAGCGCTTCAGATTTATTCAAATACTGTAAGTTAATTTATGCCTAAATTTTTTGTAAATATTTTAAATTAGATGTTAGATGCACTCAAAAATGACTTTTGCTGCTTGTTCAAACTACTTATTTAAAATAAGTTTCATGTTCAAGCCACTTAAATTTGTAAAATGCTTAAGTGAACTTTATCGATTAGTGTTGTGACAACATGAAACAATCATATCAAACCAAGCATTTTTAAGTGAATGCTGGATTCCACACAATCAATTTGTGTTGGGACAACATGAATGAATCAAGTTAATTTAACTTAATATGTTTTCACAAATTTAAGTTGATTGAACGTAAAACAATTAAGTTGTCTCCAAAAAACAAAAAAAATGTGTTGTTTTAGCTCTTTTTTTAAGAGTTTCAAACAGCATACTCTTTTTTAAATATGTGTATTTTTGTTCTTTCATTTTATTTTATTTAAGGGTTTAGTCATTTTGTTTTTTAGATTTGTTTGGGTTTTTTCAATGTCTATTACTTTGAAGTTGACAATAGGTAATAGTGCAATCTATTATTTTTGCTGAAATACTGTTTAGTCTTTTTTAATGATAATAATTTTTTGTTCTAGCTTACCTTTTGTCTTTAAGCATTTTTGTATTTTGTATACTTTTAGTAGTTAGATTTCTATATATTTTTTGGTTTTTTAATTTATTTTAGATTTTCTGTTTTAGTTTACATTGTAGTTAAAGTTGAGGGATGTTTGTTGCATGTTTTAACTGCATATTTAGATTTGTTGTTGTTGTTGTTGTTTTTGGATGTTTTAGTTTCATTCAGCATTGTTGCTTTGCCAGAACTGATGGTTCATCCTAACATCGATGTGAGATTAAACCAGAGGCCCTGTGTCAGGCTCTTCAGCATGAGGTGGTGTGGAAATGATTAGGACGGTTAAGCCACAGTGACACAGAGATATCCAAAACAAAGTGAGGCGTTGGAGGATCATTCCTCAATCAGAGCCCAAAGTGACTTCATATGACTGAGGCACCTGTGGAATGCAACGTCTAATCTGTATCCATTTCTGATTATACCTCTGGAATCCCATCACAGGCCTCCAAAACCCACATTTAGAAAGAAATCTTCAAGCACGCGGATAAGCAACTAGCAAAAAGTCACATCTGATGGTGACGTTATCCAACAACGTACGTCAAAACAATGGAGTAAATGCACTCGGAACAGTTAATCTCAGCTTGAAAAGAACTAAAAGCCAGAACTGAATGCTTTGAGAATTAAGAAGCCTAAGAAGCATAAGCCTGATAATTCATCACAGGCCTAATGTAAACAGTAAGAAGATACAGTGGCAACAATGAAACAGCAACAAAGGGATCTCAAATTATTCCTCGAGTCAATTAGCCTACTTTTTTTGTGTGTGCTTTCCTCAATTTATGAAATGTAGGTCAGGCACATCACACCAAAGCAAGATGCAAGCCCACAAAACTGCGCAGAAGGAGGAGAAACTTGTTTGGTTTTAATCACGTACTTCGGCCAAAGTTTTCAGACCCCGCAATAAAGCAGAGCTGCAGTAAATGGAAAGGGACTGTGAACTCCAGCCCATCCAGGCCATAAAAGCCCACTGCGCTGAATTACCCTGTTATTAACAGTAATGTAGTCCTCCATTCCTGCTCTCCACAGCCCACTCAGACACTCTGCATGGGTCTAATAATGCACACTCTTGATATCCTCTTGGGAAGGAAGGGGGGGGATCGTGAAGACTGACAGAATAGAGAAAAAGCATGCCAGATGGCACTACCGTTCACCTCTTAAGAGACCAATGAAGTGGCCCTTCAGCCTCTCACTCATCCGTTAACTTACTATGCCATCAACTGTATTTTGAATTGGAGCCTAATCCAGTGGAAATATAATGGCACTAGACCCGCCTCCACATTTACACAAATGCATCCCTAAATATTTGTGGCCATGTTTAATAATGGCTTGAGATGCCAAAAATCGAGCCTTTAATCACTGGTGTTTTCTAAGGCTGTCAACTCGGCAGCTAGAAAAGATAGCAGATAAAACTGTGAGTCAATAATTATTCACCAAGGTTAAAGAAAAACTAGTTTGATTAATTTGGTTTGTTTACATGGGTTTGCAGCTGATTTATTTGACATCATATTTTTAGTTTGGTGTTAGCAGTAAGTTATAAAAGATTGTTTTGCCTCAAATTATAAAAAAGAGAGGGGCCTTGTGGGATTATGTTTTAAGTAAGAAAAAAGCCACATTTTAGAATATACTGAAGTGATATAAGAGTAAGATAATTATGATAGGGAAAATACAATGCACAAAGTACTAAGTCTAAATTGTGTGAAATAAACTCATCTGACCCTTCGCATTGCATCTCTGCCACAGCCATATCACCTTGCAGCCGAGAGCGGTTACTCATTGAAGCTAAGCAGGGCTCAGCCTGGTCAGTATCTGGATAGGAAAAATAGGTTGCTGTAGGAAGTGGTGTTAGTTAGACCAGCAGGGGGCACTCAACCTGTAGTCTCTGTGAGTCCTAATTTCCTAGTATAGTGAATGGGACACTATACTGTCAGTGGGCGCCGTCTTTGGGATGTGGCGTTAAACCGAGGTCCTGACTCTCTTTGGTCATAAAGAAAAAAAAATCTGTTGTGAAGAGTATTTATTCGACTCTTCTTGTCATGCATTGTTTGCTGTGTTCCTGCAGTATGGAGGAAACCGAGGTACTTTAACTCTTCCAATTAACAATAACAGTACTTTGGCGATGGTTGATGACGTTTCACGAGGACACAAGAATGCAAGTACAGACAAAAACGCATATTGAGAAAATGCCACAGACTGACAGAAATTAATGCTTTAAATATAAAACTGCGAGTACAACAGACACTAGGGGTCAAGAAGAAGTGTTTAAAACCATGGCTAATTTTAAAAGGGAGCATCTATTCTTGGACTTTGCACAACAAGACAATTAACTTTAAATCTTGCCAGCTTTCTTAAGACAGGAGGCTGACATCATCGGTGCCCTTGCCAACCAGTCAGGTATTTTGAGGGCTCGCTGAATGGAGGCCTGTCCCAGAATGTCTGTGGTATGTGCTGAAGATAAAAGAGCATGTGCGATGAGATTTGAAGGTCTTTCTGATAGCTTTAGATGAAATGTTATATGGAATGCATGTGACAAGATTGTGCTTATAGCTGCCTTCAACGTAACAAGATGTGAATACAGACTGAAATGTAGGTATTAAGAAAATAGTCACCCAGAGGCTATTGAGAATCAAGCCAACGCCTTCAATTGAAACGTTTTATCTCTTTAAAGGCAATTATAAACTTTTTGAGGGCGAAAAGTATCCATCTATTGGTCTTCTACACTAAAAGTAAGAATTCTCTCAAAGTCAATAGAGAAATGATTTCTCAAATGTATTTTTATCATTGCAGTCTAGACTGCTCATAACACAAACACTACAACTTGGACACTAATATCTGTATTAAACAGAATAGAGTGATTGATCATCATCCTCAGAAGTGATTCAGTAATTCAAAGTTACTGTTAGCATATAGTTATATATATATTTGATGTCTCTTAAACCTCATATATGGATGATTCTAGAATTGCAGGTACATTTTGAATCTAAATTATATATTCTACCATCTACATTATTAAGACGTTTTGAGTAACAACACAAACTATATCAAGTTATCTCTAAAAGTAATAATTGTTTTTGTATTTAGAGACACTTTGTCTTTAAAATATTCACTTAATGACCCTTCACTACATATCTTTGCCTCCTAAATCCTATATTAAGCTTCAGTAACCCATAAATAATTAAGTCTAATTAACTGGACCTAGGGCAGCACAGTGGTTCAAAGGTCAACACTGTGACAAGGGCATCCGCTGCATAAAACATATGCTGGAATAGTTGGCAGTTCATTCTGCTGTGGCGACCACTGAAATATAGACTAAGTTGAAGGAAAATAAATTAATAAATAACTGGACTTCAATATTATACTTTGCTAAGGTAAATAAACATTTACATGAAATAAATACATTTCATTTCACATCTGTCCCTATGTTCTAGTCAACTCTGTTACATCTGTTATAAAAAGGCAAAACAATCTTTAAAGCACTGATAGAAAAAGCATGTGATTTGCTCCAAGTGATAAACCTTAGTTTGGGGGAATCTCTGGAAGCCCTTTAGGCATGTTGTTTATTCTTCTCTCATTTCATCAATAGTAGAATAACTATTTGTCAACTCTGTATCTGTTGTTTTAGTGAATTTCTTGTCCACGTTTTAAAAAAACAATAATATGATGAACATATGTACAATTCTGTTTCTTAAGACATACTATGTGGTAACAGATTTGAGGTTAGCATTTTGAGCTAAAGCATAAAATGGTGAAAAATGTCAACTCTGTTAGTGTCAACTCTGTTAGTCCTGCAGTTAAAAAAGTTTAACAATAAATTAAACAAAAAATTGTTACAGAATTAACATATTTAAGTATTTTGCAATTGCTTTACATTAATAATGAATAAAGAAATATATATGGAAAATGTTTTGTTTTTTTACCCTATTGCTATTACCAGTATGCTATTATTTCCCCCATATACATAATATATATTTCCCCATGTAACAAAGTTCATGCAGCCATTCAGTACCAATATGGACAAGATTTTTTTTTATTATTATTCAGTAAATTACATCAGGACTATTATGTGCAACAATTATTTTTTGTTTTAATAAAATGTTTTTTTTTTTTTTTTGCAAGAATGGTTCCTGTATTAATAATGTGTTTATTATTGCCTATGTGTGAAAAACATAACCCAAAAATGAGACCTTCCATGACTGGTTGTCTATGAGGCCTTTTATGTTTGCGCTCACTCCCGAGAGAATTTTGTCTGCTCTGCTTTTTTCGTCTTCATAAAATAAATGCTTATAAAGTTCAGAATAAGGCCAAAAGAGATATTGTGCACTGTAATAGAAATGTGCTTCAGAAAAAAGGGGATAAAAAGGGGGATAATCTAAACTGTAGTCTCACATAGACAGATCTTCTAAATGCTTATAGCTCCTTAAAATCCAAAAGCCGGGCTTACACTGTGCAATTTTTAATAATCCGATATGACTGTAGCTTGTCACCCTGTAAAATCTTAATTGTTATAATGTTAGACTGAACAACAATCAATATACGCCATACGAGGACACTCAAAAAAGACTTCAAGATTTAGGTTGTCTATCAATGATAGGTTCAGTAACCCACATCCTGAAATGACACCTTACAACAAACTATCTTTAGCATTACTTTTGATTATCTTGATAATAAAACCTGGAGAAAAAAAAAAACGTTTTCAACATTTTTCAATGGTGCTTTGAAGTAGTCACGTTGATTGCATCACTGGGTTCAGTCCTACTGGTTCTTGGTTTTAACGCTTGTGGCAGGAGAGGTCACACTGCATCTTCTGACACTGACACTAAAAATTTAACCAATAATCTGCTGTTGGTGAAGATGTCAAACCAACAATCAAAGACAAAATATTTTAGATTAGGATTATAGGAATATTTAGGATGTTTTAAATATTCTCAGATGACTGAATAGTAGACAAAATTGCACAATGTGAGCAAGGCTTAAAGTGCCAAAAAATATGTGGAATATCATAATATTAAATAATAGTAATAATAATAATAATAATAATAATAATAATAATAATAATATAAAAGAAACTTTGACTTTTCTTTGGCTGTTTCAAGATCTGTAGCTTGACTCATATGTATGTGATTTGATTGCAAACACTTGCCTGGGACTAGCAAAATAATGACTATCCCATATAGTATCGCTGATAAAGAAAACACAAAATACTACTTCTAATTATTTTGATTTGATGTTAGTTTCATGCAGTTTTGGCAAAATATTTATAAAATTTTTATGCTTTTATACCATATGCAGATAGACATCACGATACTGAGCCGGAATCGCGATCCTCCTCCCTGTCGCAGCAGTATTGCGTAACCCGCTTGCGTATAATACACACTTAGGCCAATTTACACTAATACATATTAGTTTAAAATGGCATTTTATTGATTCACGTCCACACTACATGGCATTTGACCTAGCATTTGTGAAAAACCCTCCTTCCACACTATACCGCTGAAAACGCACATCACATGACCACACACATACTGTACACACACACACACACAAACACACACACTCACGCGCTGCAGTGTAGGCTATGCGAGCGTCTGACTCTGAGCTCCAGCAGTCAGTGGGTGCTTTAAGCACAAAACCCAAGAGAGCAGTGCAAGTCGGACAGTTTATCAATGACGTACCACTGGATTGCATCTCAATATAGATGATATTTAATTAATCTGGTCTTTATCTAACGGCTCTACAGTCTTTTGAATCTATCAGGTAACGTGTCACAGCGTCAATACACTTCTTTGATCTTTCACGCTTGTACTTGTCAGATACTGTTGGTTGGTTCCTGTTGGTTGTGCACCTTTTTTACCAACCAAGTTTGTCTTTGCCATTATACCAACATAGATCACTCTGCCTATTCATGCTAATGTCCTGCAGAAAAAGTGATTGACACTTTGAGTGATTTGTGTATAACTTATAATTTGTTTATGGGTAAAACAAAAACCATGCGGGTCAGGTAGTTGAAACGGTAGGCTACAAATAATAAATTTGTTATTAATTAATTAATTATTCATAAATAATTAATTCACCGCCATCGTCCATCGCAATGTTTCACATTAGACATCGTACGATGCCAAATTGGTCGTCATTGCCCAACTCTAGTTTACATGTACATGTATATTACTGACTCTGAATGTAACATGAAGTGTAACCATCAAAAAATATATATTATATAAACATAATTTACAAAAAAAAAAAAAAAATATATATATAGATATATATATATATATATATATATATATATATGTATATATATGTGTGTGTGTGTGTGTGTGTGTGTGTGTGTGTGTGTGTGTGTGTGTGATCTCATTGAGCAGTTTCATCCATTTTTTGCAAATCAAATTAAATGATTAAGAGACTGTGGGATATTGACAGGACGGAAATTTATCTCAATTTATTGCATCCAAAATAAAAGTTTGTTTTGACATAATATATGTGTGCGTGTACTGCATTTGCATATATTTAAGAAAATCTTTATTTATATTTAGATATAAAATATACATATGTATATATGTATGTATGAACTCAATTCAAATATATATGTAACAAAACTGGTAACACAGTGGCTCAGTGGGCAAGAAGGTTGCTGGTTCGAGCCCCGGCTGGGTCAGTTTACATTTATGTGTGGAGTTGATGTTCTCCCCGTGTTCGTGTGGGTTTCCTCCGGGTGCGCCGGTTTTCCCCACAGTCCAAAGACATGCACTGTAGGTGAATTGAATAAGCTAAAATTGGCTGTAGTGTATGTGTGTGAATGTAAGAGTGTATGGATGTTTCCCAGTGATGGTTTGCAGCTGAAAGGGCATCCGCTGCGTAAAACATATGCCAGATAAGTTGGCGGTTCATTCTGCTGTGGTGACCCTGATTAATAAAGGGATTAAGCCAAAAAGAAAATGAATAAATGAATGTAACAAAATGTTTTGTATAGTTTTGTCTTGATGTATGTGTGTATCACATATAAATGTATAATACACAAACATATATTGTCAAAACAAAATTTTTATTTGAATGCGATTAATTGTGATTAATCTTTGCCTCTAAATTTAAATCAGTTGTTCCACAGAGGAAAATCCCACAAGTTTAAAATAACATAAATATAATTAAATAATGACTGTTTTTGTGTTGTTCCTTACCCCCCATCCTCCTGAAAGCCTTCAAGTTCATCTTTCTGCTCAGCCAAGGTGGACTCCAGGTCCAGATAACTGCCATTATGAGACAACTGCAAAGCACAGTCATCGAGCTGAGAGAGAAAAACAATGGAACAACTAATTAAAAGCAATGTTCATATACAGCAACAATCAAAGTACCTCCATAAATAAGCTATTGTGCAATAAGTGCAATGATAAATACCTATTCAAGTAAACCACTGAAAATGCCAACACGTTTGATATGCATGACATCAGGTTAATATCACCCTGAGCCTTGACATGTCAGCTATGTGCTTAACAGGAATGCACCATCATTTTATTTTATTATTATTATTCATAACATCACACAGCTTCATAAACAGTGATATACCACGTTCAGGCGGTCCTTTCATGCTCCAGTTCATATTTCATCTCAATATCAACTCATTTACACAGACACTGTGTAACTGATTAAAGTGTGAATGTGCATGAAGTAATTATTCTGTCACAACCCTTCAGTATCACTGGGGAATCTAAAGACTTGCAATAACTTTGACACCTTCAAAGCACTCTATTCAAAACATGCAGGCTATCTGATTTAAAAAAGTGTTGTGAGAAGCCCATCAACACTGTATGAAGATATCATTGCCTCAGACACATCGGAAACTAGGTGCTACTAAAGAGTAAATGTGCTTAAAGTAAGTATGCTGTCATGTTTCTTCAGTATTGCAACTAAAGCATCAAAATAACTTGTCCTAACTTTGACAGCTTCAAAGCACTCTATTTAAAGCATTTAGGGTGTCTGATTTATACAAGTGCTGTGAGAAGCCCATCCATGCCAATCAGTGATATTCAGCAGCAGTGGTGGACAGTAACCAAGTATTTTACTTCCCTAATCCCTACTGTACCCAAGTACATTTTCAAGTGCAGTGTGTATATTTAATCAAAGTATTTTTCTTTGACATTTATTTCTTCACCACATTCTAAAATAATATTGAACTTCAGCAGAGTAAAAGTATATTGTGTCTATCCAATTTGTGAGAGAGCTGAATCTTGTAAGTTGACTTTTTAAAGTGGTTTACAAAATAATTTGTTAATTAGACAGAACTGATGGCATCTGTTCTCTACAACTCACCAATTCAAATTATGCATTTATAGAAAGAATACAGTTTATAGCCCCTTTCACACAGTGATACCTGTTAATATCTGGAATATTTCCATAGCAACTTTACCGGTAAATTCAGGCTGTTGCTAGATCAGATACGGTTGCGGCTGAAAGTTAACAAAAATTATTTATATTATTTATAAAATTTCGCATTAATTGTATTTTATTAACGTCTACCCCACCCCAACTCTAAACCCAACATTTGAGATATTGAGCTTAAATCTTTTTGCATTCCATAGCAAACAGTATGTGTGTAACATTTGTTTTTAAATAAAACGTCTTAAAATGTAAACAACTTATAAAAAACATCCCATAATGTAAATAAGTTGTCAATTAATAACAATATGTCATTTATTTTAATTTATGCAGATCCACTGCACAGTAAAAGACTTGATCATCCCAGTCAATTTAAACTAATGATATCTTTCCAAATAGAGCCATTTAAACTATTCAAATTCTAGTGAATTTATATTTATATTGCAATATATTTTGCAGTAAAACTAAATATGTCAGATTTTTACAATATTTTGCAGTCCTAACTTTGACTGTTGACTATATATGATTGATATTTTTATTAGGGTATCTGTTCTTTTACTTAAATGCGTGATTTGTGTACTTCATTTAGCAGTCCTTTGCTCTGCTAGAGGCCTTGCTGTTTGTTGACACTCAATTACAGCCTGGTGATGGGGTCTGAAACCTCCCAGGGGGCTGTTGGTGGGCAGCATCGTGAACTGTCAATCAACGTGTGAGCGGGGTCACTCGAAATGCTAAACATGCTAATTACACTCACTGTTCCCAGTCGACTGCCCCCTCCGGCCCCAGATCAGACCTTATAGCCCTTTTCTGGCTTACCAGGGCATATCCAGCCCCAGGGACAGGTAAGAATATCCTTCAAGCATTGGTACCAAGTGTTGTTTATTTTTGCCAGCATGTCTAGAATACCAAAGTGTTCCTGCTGAAAGTCTCTGTCCACACGTGTAAGATCTGTGAAATCCTAGTAGTTTTGATTTGCATCGCTATGAAAACACATGCTTAGGTAAGTGAGTTGATGTAGCTAAAAGGATCATGAAGCACATTAAGAGTATAAGTGCATACATTGAAGTGTCCATTGTCAAGACTTAGATGTGAGGTAATAAAACATCATTTTGGGTCAACCCTGTTTAAAAGTAATTATTATTTTTTAATATATATGTTTTTATTAATGTGCCAATAGCCTTGTGGACAGTGCACCAACAAATAGCACCATTGCGCTTTGGGTGTCCTAAGCTTGGATTCTGGCTCGCACACCTTTCGAGGGGTGTGTTTCCCAAACAACGACATAACTAGTGGCTGAACTATCATGGTACAATAGTTTGTACCACATTAGCTATAACGTAAAACCTCCATAATGGCATAAATGGGGTGGAGTAACATCTTCTTTAGAGAAAATGACCATTGTTTTTTGTATAAAATTATATAGTTTTACACACACACATAAAAAAATCCAATATTAGTTTTAAAAAAAACATGCACTCATTTTCTTTATTAACTGAAAAATATCTAAACGGCACATACAGGGCCAATATTTTCTTTACAAATATTATTGAGAATATTCCATATTCTATGCTAAAACCTAAAACCACTTAGCTAACACTCTAATCTCATATATAAATCATATAAATTGTTTATGGTTGTAATTTACAGTAGGCTATTTATTAAGAAAAGTAATATTGATAATAATAATAATAATAATAATAATAATAATCATTTTTTTTTTCTAAGTCTACTTTTACAACCAAACCCCTTTTACTTTTTCAAACCCCTGCAGAAATGTTCTAAACACTAGGCCCATGTCATATACATTAGACTACAGACACATTTCTTGATAAATAGCCTACTATAAATTAAAACCATTAACCTATGATATATTTTTGTTTTCACAAGCTTTGAAGGCGTAACGCAAATTCTTTATAGTTAATATAGCTTTTATCATGAGCCACAGCTGTGTTTAAAATTGTATAAATGTTTTCAAAGTGCACTACGAAGGGAGAACAATTGTCAATATCAAGATAACTAAAACTAAACAGTAAAAATATTTTAAAAGCAAATTACACCTAAGAGAGCTTGACCTTAACGTTTTTTTTTTTTTTATCACTCCAAGTTTAAATGTTGGAATATTCTAAATAAATAGGGCATGGGGGGTGGGGATAACTGGGAATAGAACACAGCCAGGAACTATGCTTAACTACAGCTGTAGAGGTGTAGTTGCAATCGTACAAGTTTGTAACGCAGTTTGCGAATGTTCGTTGGAACGATGGATTTGGTAAACACCAAATCAACGGACTGTTTGTAACGACAGAACTTGCGACCTTAGTTGGCTAATGATGGTTTTGGGAAACGCACCCCTGATCCCATCTTCTCCACTCTTTCTCCAACTTCACTTCCTGTCCAGCTACTGTCTATCATAATAAAATGGCAAAAATAAAAGTTTCAAGAATGTACTGTTTGTATTTATGTTGATAAATTGGAAAGACTTTTTCAATAACGTCGGTATCATCCAAGTTCCACCCACAAATGATAAAATTGTAATATATATATATATATATATATATATATATATATATAAAAGATTTCCTATTCAAGTGAATTCAGTCATACATTGAATTTTAAATGTATTTTTGAAGTAAATATTTATTATTATTATAACCTTTATTATACTAGGAAAGACACATGATTAAAAATCTTTTTTACAAGAGCATCCTGGCCAAGATTAGGCAGTATACGTCACATGGGTCTAACAAACAACAAACAAAAAACAACTGACAGTTAACATAAATCACACATTGACAAACAAACTAGTCAAAACATCTACAAGTCTGTTTCAATTTCTAAATCATTTATACTCTTTTTATAAGCATTTAGTGCAATCAATTCTTTAAACTGCAACTTTGTTTGTAGATTATTCCATGCAAAAGGAGGGTGGGTGGATCAGGACTAAATATCTGCACAAATGTAAATAAAAAAAACATATGCATTCTGTACATTTACTGTAGTCTCTTGACTGTCACATTACTTCATCTATGCTACATAAACTAAACAAACCCTATCCAAACCTGACTCTGTCAAGAAATAACTGCAACCTATGTGCGTGATCAATCTAGCCCATGATTTTGGACTGTGTTTTCCTTCCTCTATCTTGGACAGCACTGGGATAAAGACGACAGACTTTAAAGCAGATTGCGAGTAGCCTGCTAACAGGATTACAGGTCTTCTTTACCTCCAAACGCCTCGAACTGTCTGTCTTTGGTGAATTACACACCAGTCAACACTATCAGGTGTGGCAGACACAAACTGTAAGCCTCTTTCACGCACAGATTCCAGAAAAGTTGTTCCGGTAACTCTTCCGGTATTCTGGGATTTGCTCATTCAGGCTTTTGGGAGCTTTTGTATATTCTGTGTTTGCGGATTTGTCTAGACTTAAATAAGGCCTGGTGTTAAAATGCTTTTTCGACAGTCTGGTCACAAGTAGACAACACTAAATACAGGTGTAAATTTGAAGCTACTTCAGAATTGTAGTAGAAAACATATTAGATGGATTGCATAATCATGCATTCAAAGTCGAAACAGTCTCATTGGCGATACCCAGGGCTACATTTTTTGGGACTATGAAATATTTGCCCGGAGTTACGTCTGCTTGCAGTTTTTGTTTTTACAAATCTGCTGTGTACATTTTTGACAATTTCAAATATGTTACTGGGCCATGTTTTCTCATATGTTCCATTTGCATGTGCTTTTCGTGAATCCACCAGAGGCCGATGTGTAAATTTCTGCAAATCTCAATGTCCTTCTAGCGCAAGTGTTGTGTACACATCAGCTTGCTGTCAACTGATCCACCCACCCACTTCCCTAAACCCAACCAATAGTGTTTTCAAAAGCAAATGAGAAAAGAAAAGCTGTTGTGGACGTTTTTTTTTTTTGTTTTGTTTTGTTTTACCTGGACTATGAAACCATCCATCACCAAATTCAAACCCCAGTCCGCTCTGCATTCCAAATCTGACAACGTAAAAGGCGAGCTACCAAACTGGTCGTGTCAGAAAAGCCGTGCATATGGAATTAAGCAGGCTGAAGTAATAGAAAAAAAAAACTGAAGTTGTTGGCGGTGTCAAACCACCCCATAGCATTCGTTTTACACATAAAATGCAGCCACACATAGTCCCAGGCATATATTTCAGGGTTCCCAAAATTGTAACCCTGGACACATATTCCCAGTGAGACTGCATTACGTAGAATTGCTTTTTTTACTCAGAGATTTTGTCTTGTTTAGAGTCCAATTATCTAAAAATATCTTCTCAAATGAAGCATTTTCTAGACAAGCAAAATTACTCTCATGTTTTCAGAAAAAATAAGTCGAAATTAAGTGATTTTTTCCTTCAAGCTAAATATTCTGCCAATGGGGTAAGCAAAATAATCAACTTTTTTTGTTTTGACATAATAATTTTTAAATAATATTTTGCTTACCCCATTGGCAAATTATTTAGCTTGTTTTAAAGAAAAAAATCACTTAATTAGACTTTTTTATTTATATATTTATTTTTTGTTAGTCTAGAAAATGCTTCTTGATTTAATAATTTTTAGACATTTGGACGAGAAACAAGACAAAGAATCTAAGTAAGAAAAGCATTTCTTACAGTGCGTGTTGCATGTAGTTTATGTATTTAACCAGGCACTAAAGATCACCCATCAGTGTGATCAATATCCAGTGTGTTATGAGTAAGCACACTAAAACAGGATATTAATTTATCCCTGTGTTGTACCAAGCACATGTATTATAATCAAGATATCATCTACTTCCTTTTCATTCGTGCTAATTTCCTGCTTGCTTGTAAGCCACATTAAATGGGTTTGTTCATTTAAAAATACTTGCACATCATAATAAAAACTTGTGTGATGAAGGGTGTGACTAAATAAGAGGCAGAAAGAGTTCTTGATAAAATTCTAACAGTGATCACAAGCAGTGGTGTAGTCCTAAAAAAAAAGTGGTGTACTATTACCCACTATCTATTCTATCACTGTTTAATCCTGTGCATGAACGTATGGTATATAATGCCACATGCACTGTAATGTGTTTTATAATCATAGTTAATTGATAATAAGTGTTCGTTAAGAGTTGCATTTTTGTTGGAGGAACAGCTGTGATGATGAGGGGAGCGCCGAGGAAACAGTAGATGGGGAAACCCGATTGGTACATGTGATACAAGTGTTTCTATAGCAAAGAACTGCAAATATGCAGATATTATAACAATCTACAGATAAACACACCTTCTGCTCTCACTCTGCAAAGCTGTGGTTTGCTGATTAAACAAAAGACGAGTGGAAAAAGGAGGAGTGGAAGTCTGCTACCGTTTTTATATCAAATTTAAAGGGGACTGAGGTGATCATTTAGTAGTGTACAGTTCATGAGGAAATCACAAAACATTTAGAGGCACTGAATAGAAACATAGGGGGCTAAAGCGATGCCCATGCTTTTTAAAAATAATTTTACCTCAGTGTTTTAGCGAGACATCATTTAGTTGACTTGTCGTCGTTATCGAAAAACTCCCGAAATTTTCTCCCAGCTGCTGTGGTTGTCAGGGGGCGGGGAATGGCGCAAATTAAACAAAAATGCACTGATTGCTACAAACAAGATGCATGTAAAAAAAAAAAACATTTGGTATACAGTTAAAGGGGACGCGAATACACGTAAATTAGGGAAGTCTAATCAGACTAGACAAGTGAGTATACCGAGGGTATACCCAATAATTGATCCTCAGAAGTCGTAATACCCAAACAGCTCATGGAAAAAAGTAGGCATACTGAGTATATGTTCGTATAGCCCCAACTACACCACTGGTCACAAGACACTAATTTGAAGGTATGTTCATACCAGGTAGAAATAGAGGTGAGCCCCACAATATTTATGAAGAGTTCAGATGCAAAGCCTCTGAGCGCCATCTAAAAATTTTCTTTTAAAATGAGCATTTTTCTCAGGATCTTTTGTGAAGGTTCAGTGATTTCACTTTTATGGCAATTAATAGGTTCTGAACTCTTCATATATATACACATAATTGTTTTTCTATCTGTTATACATTTGCCATGTGCGAACTACTAGCAGCATATTTAATTTATTTGATTTAGTTTATTATGAAACGTCTTATAATTTTTTTCTAAAAAAGAAAGCTTTAAACTAAGTACCACACATTATACAACTATCCATGTAAATAGTATGGTTTGCGTAACACCTTATTTTAAAACCCACTGTTTACTGAGTTGTCTAAATAGCTAGTCCACTAATCGTTTTAAAAAAGCTCTGTATAATTAGTTTCAGGTTCACCTGAACCTGATCAGACGTGTTTTAGAGGCATATACACAAGAAGTGTTTTTGACAAAGCACAGCAGAATGAAACATAATGTTCAAGGAGAGTTTTAAAAAGACTATTTTTGACTTGTATGTGCCAGGTGCTCAAAAATAGTAGCTGATGCAACGCTATGAAAAACTCATCTATGTAAAAGCAGAGGTGTTTTAATGAGAAATGCCACCCTAACAAATGCAATACTTTTCAAAGAGGAGTTTACTTTGTGACATTAAATGCACAGTACACTATTGGCATGCCAATTGAAACATTCCGGTTAAGATATCAAAAATATACATACAGGGGTTGGACAATGAAACTGAAATGCCTGGTTTTAAACCACAATAATTCATTAATTCATTGCTGCCAATACAGCATCAGTTAATCTGGGGAATGAAAGATACAAGTTGCACAGTGGCCAAAGAGATTTTGAGCCACACTTCTTGCAGAATAAGTGGCCAGATCACTAAATGACGCAGGCAGAGAAAAATGTTTCCTGACCCACTCCTCCAAAACACCCCAAAGTGGCTTAATACTATTTAGGATCTGGTGTCTGTGCAGGCCATGGCAGATGTTCAACTTCACTTTCATGTTCATCAAATGACTCTGTCACCAGTCTTTTCTGCGTATTGGTTAATTATTATCCTGATACACAGCACTGCCTTCAGAATACATTTGAACCACTGGGTGCACATGGTCCTCTGGAAAGCTTCAGTAGTTCTTGGCAGTGATGCACCCATCTAGCACAATTATTGGGCCTAGTAAATGCCTTGATATTGCAGCCCAAACCATCACAGATCCACCTCCATGCTTTACTCTGGTCATGCTAAAAACCTGGGTGATATGCTTCTTTGGGGTTTCTTCACACCATAACTCTCCCAGATGTGGAAAAGACAGTCACGGTGAAGCATCCAAAACTAAACTGAGTGTGTGTATGTGTGTGTGTGTGTGTGTGTGTGTGTGTGTGTGTGTGTGTGTGTGT
>CAIGQZ010001680.1:2703342-2722421 GCA_903798205.1 Danio tinwini | reverse complement strand
TGTGTGTGTGTGTGTGTGTGTGTGTGTGTGTGTGTGTGTGTGTGTGTGTATGTGTATAAATATATAAAACATAAAACAGGTGTCAGAATTATTAGCCCCCCTGAATTATCAGCCCCTATTTAGTTTTTTCCCAATTTCTTTTTAACAGAGAAAAGATTTTTTTCCACATATTTCTAAAAATAATAGTTTTAATAACTAATTTCTAATAACTGACTTCTCTACATTTTGACAGTTAAACCATTTAAAATGTATTTTAAGTCACTTGTAAAAAGCTGTTTTATAACGTTTTCTGTTTTGAGTTACAAATTCAGCTAGACAAATCAGTCATTGATTTCAGAGAGAAAACATCAGGTTTAAAATGTCATCAGTAGCTTTTCCAGAACATATAAAATAATAAATATATATCAAGTCAAGGCAAGGCAAGTCAATGTTTATTTATAAAGCACTTTTTAAAAACAACAAGTGCTTACCAAAGTGCTGTACACACATACACCATCTAAAACAAAGGACAAATACAGCAGACTCTCATATGGTATTAAAAGCCAAAGAGTGAAAATGGGTTTTAAGACTAGATTAAAAAACAGAAAGGGTTGTGACCTGCCTAACATGGAGAGGCAAATTATCCCAGAGTTTCGGGGCAACCACTGCAAAGTCCCGGTCCCCCTGGTTTTTAACCTTGTCCGTGGAATGGCCAAAAGTAGCTGATCTGCACATCTAAGTGCCCTTGATGGAGTGTACAACTGAATTAATGAAGACAAGTATATTGTTGCTAGTCCATTTAGGCATTTAAACACCAAAACTAGAATCTTAAAATGTATCATTCATTCATTCATTCATTTTCTTTTCGGCTTAGTCCTTTTATTAATCTGGGGTTGCCACAGCGGAATGAACCGCCAACTCATCCAGCACGTTTTACACAGTGAATGCCCTTCCAGCTGCAACCCATCTCTGAGAAACATCCATACACACTCATTCACTTTGGACAATTTAGCCTACCCAATTCACCTGTACTGCATGTCTTTGGACTGTGGGGGAAACCGGAGCACCCGGAGGAAACCCACGCGAACGCAGGAAAAACATGCAAACTCCACACAGAAACGCCAACTGACCCAGCGGAGACTCGAACCAGCGACCTTCTTGCCGTAAGGCGACAGCACTATCTACTGCGCCACTTCGTCGCCCTTAAAATGTATCCTAAACTTTAAAGAAAGCCAGTGAAGAGACGCCAGTATGAGTGTAATGTGCTTCCATTTGCGTGTCCCCGTCAGCAAATGACCAGCAGCATTCTGCACCATCTGCAGATGAGTAAGAGAAGCATGGCCAATACCCACACAAAGGACATTACAATAATCTAGCCGAGTCGAGATTAAAAGAAAAGACTATATAAATAATAGCACAAAACTGTGCATATAAATATTAACACTTAATATGCATATGCTTATAATCTTTGGACTTAATAAAAAAAAAGAATCAGTGCACCTCCAATATGTAGGGTATACATTTTGACAGTAAATCACAGAAAACATGACACTAATATGTCCTAGCCTTGAATGGTTTTGAGCTTATACATTAACAGACTCTGTAATTCATTTTCTGCCACAAATCACAGTCATTTAATTAAAAGTGTATAGCAGTAAACAGAACAGAGACAGGACGAGCGAGGATGCTACTGTAGCTGGTAAAGGCATTAGGGCCTGAAAAAAGCTTTGATCTCATGGCCACTCTATTCATTTCAAGGAGCTTATGGCACCCAAACTCCATGTCATGTCGGAGAAACGACACAACATGCGGTCAACCATGGCAACACTGACTACACCTTACCTCAAGGGTCTACATTTGTCATAAATCTGTAAACCAAAGCCCAATGTTTCTTCTGACAAGGCGCTTTGAGGCATGAAGAAGGACACGGGACGATATGTAAAAAGATGAGGGCAGTTACAAATAGAGAGAGTTTAATTTAACATGTCCTTAACATAGAAAGAGCGCTACGCAAGATTACAGCCCAGATCTGAAGCTGACAGGAAATCCAGAAACACAAGCTAAAGTTCTACTATATTTGGACACAAGGACATGATAGAGACATGCCTGCTAGAGGTATAGGACGGGTGTGATCAAAAAGTTATCATGAACAAACATTAGCTGATATTCAATAATTCAATATATCATGCTAATGAACATACACAATACTAAAATAATGGGCACTTAAAATTACTCTGAAATTACAACTTTTAGAGTGTGTTTTAAGAGTATTCATCACAGAACCAAATGCTTGAAGATAAAATAGGCAAATTATTTTCAAACATGAACATTTTCATGTTATTCTGGTCCACAAAATTGAAAATTCTGTGAATATTTATAGGCATTTTGTTTATAAATCTGTACAGTAAGGTTACATCGCTCAATTACGCTGCATTACAAACAACTTGCATAAGCAGTATATATTTTTTTTTTGTGATTTGAGATGATATAATACAAGTTTTGTTTTGTTTTTTAAAAAGAACATAAGATACTGATGACCAAGTCTTGTGAAAAGGGTCCATAAATTGTCACAATTGGTTTGTGTATTTGTGTATAATGTGACTTATGTATAATGTAATATAATGTATATACATGTCCTTGTCTTTATAGACAGACCACATGTAATGTCTTTATAAATAGACCACATGACAAAATTTTCTATTGCTAATTTAACACTGGGGGCTTGCTGTGTGCACATCAAAAAATTGAGGGAAAAATAGAAAATGTTTCCTGGTCAGATTAGTATCAATTGCTTCTGCAACATTCAGATAGTAGAGTTAGATCTTGGTGTAAACAAAGCATAAATCCACCCTGCCTTGTATAAACAGTTCATGCTGCTGGTGGTGTAATGTTGTAAGGGAGATACCTTAGTACCAACTGATCATAAAGCATTGTTGCTGGCCATGTCCATTAGTTTATGACCCCTGTTACCCATCCTGTCATGGCTACTTCCAGCAGTATCCACCGTTTCACACAAATTATCTCAGACATGCTTCAGAGTTCACTATACTCAAATGGCCTCCATAGTCAGCAGGTTAGCTAATGGATGTGCACGCAACAAATTTGCAGCAACTTTGTGATGCTACCGAGTCAATATGGATGAAAGTCTATGAGGATTGCCTCCAGCATTTTGTTGAACCAATGCAACTATAGCAATTAATTTGCTCCGAAGGCAGTTCTGAAGGCAAATTGGGGTTCAACCTTTGTTTCAAAAAGTGTACCTTATTACTGTAAGTGGCCTGTAATTGCAAATATTTATTTTATTGTGTTTGTACTGGCTTGTGTTTAGGCTGACAGGTTAATGCTAGCCTTTGGTAATTATCATTATCACTTTTTAGCACTTCTCACGCCTAGTGGACATTATATTTACTCATTCTGAAGATGATCCAAGTTTCTTTTTTTGTCCATACACTGCAAAACATATTTTCTTACTAAGATGTTTTGTCTTGATTCTAGTCAAAATTTAAAAAAAATTATCAAAAAGCATTTGAATGAAAAATACTGCATTGTTTTAAAGGTTTGAGCCCCGGCTGGGTCAGTTGGCGTTTCTGTGTGGAGTTTGCATGTTTGCATGTTGCAAACGCTATTCACCCCTTCCCCTTAGCCCTACACCTTCAAGCTAAAGAGGATTGGGACACGCCTACACCTTGATGTGAACGCGCAAAATGAGGGGTAGGGGTAAGGGGAAGGGCTAAGGGGTAGAATTGGGATTGGGCCTATGTCTGTTTTTTTTTATTTCCTGACATTAAAATAGGATCCAAATTCGTCCAATTTTGAGGCCCACCACAACGTGACGTAGGAGTGTGGTTTTCTCCGCCCACCGAATTGATTAACAGTAGGAAAATAACATGTCGCCATGGTAACGAGTATAATCATATCCACAAGACAGGACGTGTTCAAAGCAACTAGATCTGTTCAGCTCACTGTGATCATCAATCATCATCAATTGTGATCAAGAATGAGTTATACAAGTTTAAAACGTTTTTAAAACAGTGCAAGTTTGCAATAAAATAATTTAAAGATGGTAATATCGTTATGTAATTCATCACCACAGTTGAATGTCAGTACAATTATAAAAGAAGACGCTTCAATCCTGGTTTGTGGACGTTAAATCAGGTTTATTTTGTACATTAACATAACAGATATCCATACAGCAGTGGATATTAACCTGTATCCTGTCACATTTGCAGTAGTTAAACACATGCATTTTGTGTGTGACTGTGTGTGACTCAAACACATGCACATTTTGTGTGTGCGTGAACAACATTTGGTGTGACTCATTATTGCAGAAAGGCTTGAATTAACTCCACAACAAATACAATAAATAATAATCATTAGGAAAGTTCTATAAAACTAAAAACAAGGCAAAACCCACAAGTTTTTCTTTTTCAGTGTAAAGGGAAAGTCAATGAGGTTCAGTGTTGTTCAGATCACACAATTTATCAAAACATTGTCCTTAGATTTGGAAAAACGTCAGGCTGAACAAATAAATTTTAATTTCTTCTTAAACTTAAATTCAAAGTAACAAGCACTTCAGGCTCTGTTAGCTTAAAACAACTCGAACTTCGATCTAAGACTAAACTCTTTCTTTTTAAACATTAAAGCGCCTGATACCGCAGGCTATAAATCCTTAGGCAAACATTATATATAGCCCATTATGCTGTTATAAGACCCTTATGTTAGACCCTTAAACCAAAGTGTTGCACTTCGTCCTGGAGCCAGAACTCCCTTGTCTTGGCTCAAGAGTTGTAATGTATTTACAACTTCAAGAGGCAGAAAGTAGATTGCTTCCTAAGAACTTGGCAGGATAATTGAGCAACATATTTTGTTCATTTTTTCCTTTTTTTCACGGTCTCCAGCTGTGCTCCATCTTTCTCATGTTGACCCAGATAGAGACCCGGTTGCAGGTACTTCAGATTAGTCACCCGACCGGGAGCGAGTCAGGGACGCTGATAAGCATCAGACGGATGCGGCCTCCAGTGCTCTTGCTCGGGTCAGTGCTGGAGATCCAGCGTTGGGCTCCGTTCCATGTGCTTTCATGTTTGCTGTACCATGGGATCAATCCAACTGCAGGGGCGAACATGCATTGCGTTCTGCCACTGACTGCCAGGTGTCTTGCATTTCTGTCAACACTGAAGGTTGGCTTTAACCGTAATGTGCTGGCGTTTGTTGGGATACAGTCACCCTTCAATGGTCTTTGTCATGTCAGTTTTGCAATCTTACTCTCACGACAAAAAAATTCATTTATTCATTAATTTTCATTTCGGCTTAGTCCCCTTATTAATCAGGGGTCGCCACACCGAAATCATCCGCCAACTTATCCAGCATATGTTTTACGCAGCGGATGCCTTTCCAGCCGCAACCCAACACAAGGAAACACCCATACACTCTTGCATTCACACACATACACTACGGCCAATTTAGCTTTTTTAATTTACTGTAATGAAATACTACATGTGTTTGACTGTGGGGGAAACTGGAGCACCCAGAGGAAACCCACGGACACAGACAAAAACTTAAATAAACATTGAGAAATCAATGAATGATTTAAAAAAGATACAGAATAGAAACAAGTCAAAGTATCTGCCAGTGCGGTAGGATGATTATACTTGGTAAGATTCATTTATTCATAAATTTTCTTTTTGGCTTAGTCGCTTTACTATATGACTTCTAGGCTGGATTACTGTAATGCTCTGTTTGCTGGCTGCCCAGCATCCTCTATTAACAAACTTCAGCTAGTACAAAATGCAGCTGCCAGAGTTCTTACCAGGTCTAGATCTCAAAACTCAGGGCTTCTGGTAGTACCTACTACCTAGAATAACAAAGTCGAGTAAAGGAGGTCGAGCCATCTCATTTATGGTCCCTAAACTCTGGAAAAGCCTTCCTGATATTGTCTGAGGCTCAGACACACTCTCGCAATTCAAAATTGGATTAAATAAAAACCTTTTTAGCCTTCATAAAAAATCTTTTTAGCAAAGCATACACTCAGCATCACTTAGCGGTATGATGCATGAGTGTGCGCCAAGCAGTTTTTTTGCATCTCGTTTATATACACTATGAACAGCAGCTACGCTAATTATTCTCTTTATTCTCTATTTCCACCTGGGGGTACTCATCCCGAGGCTCTCAAACTATGCAGCGCCGCTGATGCGATCGAAGACCAGCGACAAGATGATCCCAAGGTTTTCATAATCTTGGACCAGGCCATATCCTGAGCAGCTGCTGTGGTGGTCATGGAAGAGTGGAGAGCATGAGACTGACTCCTGTGACGCTTCAGGGACAGACGAGTCTTCGCTGAGGTCCAGCATTCTCCAGCCTCCAGAGCCTAGACTGCAGCTCTGCACAAGACGTTTGGTCATAGAAGAAATGGTCATGCCCAACTGAGCCTGGTTTCACTCAATGTTTTTTAAATTCTTAACTTAAATTCGCCAATTAGTGAAGTTTTTTCCTCGCCGTTGTCGCCACTGGCTTGCATGGTTCGGGATCTGTAGAGCTACGCATCGATGGACTTGCTCTTCAGTGTTTTGACTCTCAGTAGTGATTATTAAACCACACTAAACTGAGCTAAACTGAACTAAACTTAAACAATAAAAACTGAACTGACACTGTTTCAATTTACTATAATCTTCTATGTGGAGCTGCTTTGACACAATCTACATTGTAAAAGCGCTATAGAAATAAAGGTGAATTTAATTGAATTAATCTAGGGGGTTGCCTCAGCAAAATGAACCGCCAACTTATCCAGCATATGTTTTACGCAGTGGATGCCCTTCCAACTGCAACCCCTCACTGGGAAACATCCATACACACTCATTCAAACACATACACTATGGGCAATTTAGCTTACCCATACTTGGTAAGATATGCTGAAAAAAAATCCTTGGCTTTTGTAATGAAAAAATATATCATAACACTTATTCTGAGCAGTGTATTTAGTCTAATTATCTTAAAATTAGCTTGTTGGTTGCTTTTTAAAAAGTTAGCTTTTCTTATTTTGTGTGAAAAGGTCTTCAAACTTGAGTTACTAAACAGCAGAATTCCTCCTAATTTAAGAATTGTTGTTATATATTCTATATATTATATATGTGTCACACTTAAAATGAGCCTAAGGGTTTACACTTAAAACACACATGCATGCATATTGTCCACAATATTTTTATTCAAATTAAAACTTAACAGTAGTTATAGTGCAAAATTATTACTTGTTTCTTCTCAAAATACTGAAGCTTGCTGCAGCAAAACAATAGAATGTATTTTGTCACAAGAGCAAGTATAAGTGTGATTGAGTATTTGTTTTTTAATAAGCAAACTTAAAACAGATAAAGTCTAAAAAATACAAGACCACTCTTAAATTAGGTCTCTGATTGTAATTAAGCTTTATTTAAACTTTAGGCTTTTATGAAAAAAAAATCATAAAACAATCATAATGCTCAATCTGATCGTGCATAGTATTGTATTCATAAAGCAAGATCAATACATTTTTTTAGGCTGGAAATAAGATTGAAATTCTTAGATAAGGTGTTTTCAGAGTGTCTGTGCCCTCATGTGTTTCATAAGCTAAGTGAGGGTGTGAGATTCACCAGACTCTCTTCAGAATGACCTCAGCTTCTTATATTAGGGCTGTGTCTGTGTCTAAAAACTCACTGTCACTCGTTTGCCACCATTGTGACTGAACCACAGGATCTAATGACAAAACAATTCGAAATAAAAAGAAAAACAAACAAAGTCAAGAAAAACAAAGAACAAAATAGATTTAAGTTTTAAATCATGTTTTAGACTTTTTAAAATGCAAAACTAATGTCCAGACAGCAATTTATTTAAAGTTCCTGTTTTACATAAACATACTTTTTTTTTTGCTTTTCAGTTGTATCAAATACTTTATCAAATACTTTGATGACTATCAAAAACTTTTGTAGTCATCTAAACTTACATCAATTACAATGACAAAAAATATTAAGTCAAACTTTGTATAACCTGATTAACTTATTAAAAGTTAAAGCAACATAAACATTTTTGTCATTAAATATTTTACAGTGTACTGTACTCTAGTCATTAAATACTAAAGGTAATAAATAGGTACTATTCATAAGCCTAAACTCAACCGACTGAACACCAGGGGGGAGTTACATAAACCAAGCTTAGAGATTAAGCCAGGCTTATCTTGGTAATTCAGGTTTAGTAATGGCAGATTCATAAATCAAATTTACAATAGTTCAAACTCAGTTACTATGGCAATTTATGCTGGAAAACTAGCCTGGTTTGGGGCAGGTTAACTCCTAGGCTAAGTCAAGTTCAAGCTTAATCAAAGTAATGTTAACATTCGCCTGCCGTAATTTGATGTCATTTTATTTGATTTAACCTTTTAATAATGATTAAAACTTTAGTCACTTAATATTAAATATATATACACCAAACTATTTTTAGAATAGATCGAAAATACATTTAAATTAAAATAAGTTTTGGCAAACAAAACAAATTACAACATTTCAACTCAACTCTTTTTATGTTTATGTTGATTTTTTTTTCCTGTTTATTAAAATTTTACTTAATATTTACCCTCAACTTATTAATTTCGGTGTAATAATTTTTGGACTGTGATCTTTAGTTTATTTGTTGTTAAATTAGTTCAAAATTTTGCTTTGGTACTGAATAATCTAATGTATATGCACAAACATATTATTATAAAGCATTCTGTAGAAAATATTCTTTTAAAATATTGATCTGTTAGGGGTGTACTTTGCTATATATGTAGTATATGAATTACAAAATTTAATAAAGAAAATATATTAAAAAAGCACTGACTGATTTAAACATTTCTTAAAGAATGACTTTAAAGTTGCTAACCCTGAGTGGAATAATCGGGAGATAAATGCGGGCCGAGCAGTAGCCTCACTTTAATATAAAGATATTTTCCCACAGGCAGCAGGAAACACACGTCACAGGAAAACAGCATTCTGCACGGCTCTTTGTTGCCATTATTTTATTCTTAATATGCTAAAGTTAAGCTGTAAGTTGTAAAAACTTTTCCTTGCAAGCAACAATTGGCTGTAAGCGTGTATTCTCTCTAGCTCTCTCTCTCTCTCTCTCTCTCTCTCTCGCACATGCGTGCGTGCGCAGTCAAGCACAATTTCAATGTATTGCAACAAATGTTTAATTTAACGTTAATAGGTCTAGATAATGGTCCATTTTTTAATTAAGACGATCTGCAATTTCATATTAGCTTCTCTCTTGCTTTGTTGCAAGCAGTAGTTTTTGATTATTATGTTTAAATTATTATATGTTTAAAACAAACGCGGCTCACTCGCTATGGACAGCTGTGTCTCATTACAGAGCTCTTTCAGTTCTCATAGTTTCCATGGTAGCACATGGTAAACAACATAATCAATGCATATATGCTCGACCTTCAGAATTTCACGACAGTTACGTGCATGAGCAGTTATCTAGATTATTCAAACTGAACTCAGATTAGTTAGATCAAATCGTCTTAAACTTGCTGTTATGGAACCAATTTAAGTGTGGACGTTTAGTTCGGCTCATTGAAGTCAGGATTTTTACTTTAATCCCTGTTTTTCTTAACCACTTTTATGAAACAGCCGCATTACCCTAACCCTAACCTAACACTAACCCTAACCCCTAACCCTAACAGCAGGATTGCCTCATTCAAACAAAAAGAATTGAAATCTCACCATGGAGTTTAAAGTTTGTTTGGAGTTGGGATCATGTAAAAAAAAAAGTAGCTGGTTATGCAGCAAGAAACTCAAAGAGGTCAATTATGGCACATAAATACAGTTTAAAGATAAATACAGTTTAATGATAGTTTAGAAAAATGCAAGTGGCATTTTTTTTTTTACTTTTCTGAGCTGGCAGACACAGCAAAAATCAAACTACACACAAAAAAATCTACAAAAGTAAAAATTGAATCCAATGTCACCTTCAATAAAACTTTAATTGTTTAACATTGCACGTTAACGAGGTGATACAGAGTGTATTTTTGAAGCTGGGTTGTGTTTAAGGTGTTAAGGTGTACAAAGCAATGTGTGCTCATGTTTCATTTGTAAGAAATCATGTTATTTTTTCATACGTCTTACTTTGATTATATACTGCTACTCAGCTAACTTTAAAACCACTGTCATATTTCCTAGTTCCTCCAAAAGACCGCCCTCAAGAGGCTCTGATTGGTCAGCTAATATAATGTGCTGTGATTTCGCAAATCAGCTCCAAGTCACCAATGAACTAAAGTTTAAAATATGATATCATAGTGGACCACCCCTTTAAGCAAAACAAAGTAAAAATACAGTGCAGTCAAAAGCTTTGTTATGTATTATGTTTTCAGGGAAGTAGATCTAATTAATTTTTTATGACTATAAAGAAAAAAAGAAAACTTAATTGCACTTTAATGTTTGAATTTTTTTGTCAAATGTTACTTTTTATAAAGAAATCTGTTCAGAAAACATTTCTCAGAAAAAAGACAAAATAAATAAATAAAATAAAAACATTTCAACTAAATAGAATAAATGTTTACTTTTAAAATATTAAAATTAAACAAATATATAATTTTTTTAATATTTTATAGTTGCAGCTAGAAGGACATCCACTGCATATGCCAGAGAAATTGGCGGGTCATTCTGCTGTGGTAACCACTGATTAATCAGGGACTAATCCAAAGGATAGTAGGTAAAGTTTACAGCAGCTTGCTAAATCAAGTTGGCAAATAGAAATACCAACAGAATAATGCACATAAATTTAGGTAAATTGGGTCTCTTTTAAATGTGAGTAATCCAAGTAACTCACCCTTAGGACTACATGCAAATATGCAATGTACAAATTCACAGGTAGGGCTTCATGACCAAGCTCAAGATTCAACAGTAATGCAAAGGATTAGAGCAGTAGCAAGTACTGGCGCTCCTGGAAAGCTGCTAATCTGAGTGCAGAGCTCCTGGATTAACAGTACGACTGACGGTTCCCCACCCAGCCACTGACCCTGTGACCCTGTGGTCATGAGGATAGAAAGCTAGGCCTGGCCTTCCTCTTCCAACCACAGAATACAGCACTGGCAAGCTTGCTCTGATCTGGGGATGGCCTAAAAATAAAAGTGCACTGGGAAAGAGCATCTCTGTCCAAATCCACACGCAAAATTTCATCCTCAATTTCATCTCTAAGCTCAGTCTTATCCAGTTTAGGAAGAAAATAAACATTTCTCAATCAGAAAAAAAGTTGTAAAAAAAGTTGTCCCCGTGGTCACCCTTAACTCCTCAGGTCATGGCAAATAAAATACACAACAACGTCCTTCTAACTGCAATGTAGCATATTAACCAAGCTGCTTTGATTAAATCTGTGAACTGTTAAACCGACAGCGATCTTCCCATTCCAGAAAGTCTAGTTCTACATCAAAGACATCAATAAATGACATAACAATGTGCAGTGGCTAAAATGAATCACTCACTAACACGCTTCACTCACTTGATGTGTTTTAACAGTAAGTATTTCTGTGTTTGTTTCCATGTTATAAATATAAAAGTGTCTGTGGACGCCTTCTAAATATGCAGTGCACAATTAGCAAACATGTTAAAAAGGGCTTGTCACATGTATGGCGACCACAACAGCAATTGTTTGGGCTTCAGAGGAGTGCAAAGCCAATGGGAAACGTGGAAGCTTTTTTTGCAAACAGCACCGAAAAATACAGAGGAAAAGTCACTGGGCTGAAAAAACCTCAACTCCGCATAACAATGTGTAAGGCTAATCCAGAGTTCAGCCACAGATTTGAAGGGCTAGCCTATATTTTACAGCATTTAGCATAACTTCTCATTACCCAAGTCTGTAATTTCGGCAAAATTCATGCGCAAACAGAAAAAGCTTCCCGAAAAAAGTAGCTCAGTAAAGAGCTGCATCCATCAAGAGTGTGTGTGCAAGTGCATATTTGTTTAGTGTGTGAGAGAGTGACATAAAACAGAACAACTGCATCATATTACTGAAAAAGCAAATATGAAAAATTCAACAAATATGCTCACCATTAACAATACCTCAAATTTTTATCTAAAGGAAGAGTGAACTTGTTAGACACTTCGAATATAGGATATTAAAAGGAAAGTTCACTAAAAAATGGCATACTACTCATCATTTCAATGTCACTGCTGAAAATACAAACACTGAAGAGCAAATGTGCAGCTCCATAATTCCCGAACCAAGCAAGCCAGTGGAAACAGTGGCGAAGATAATTTCACCAATTGGCGAAAGTGAAAGAAAAAACCTTCAGAGAAACCAGGCTCTGGTTATATATATAATATATATAATAATATATATTTATTTTATAATAAAATAAAAACCTAATTAGTAGTTTTGTCCTGTTTTCAATTCAAATATCTAAAAAGAATTTAAATCAAGATACTAGACCCATGAAATAGCATAAGAAATTATGTCTTTTTTCTGACGAAAAAAAACACCTCAAAATTAAGTGATTTTTTGCTTAAAACAAGCAAAATGATTTGCCAATGGGGTAAGAACAATAATCTTAATGACATATAATCTCAAACTGAAGTTTTAAGCATCATTTAGTTTTCTCATCCTTGTCTAGTCTTGATTTAAGATTTTTTAGATATTTGGACTAGAAACGAGACGAAATTACCAAGTAAGAAAAGCTTTTTTGCAGTGTAGCTGTACATGACACCAGATTGTCAAAATGAATGATCCAAAAAAGGATCATGAATAAAAGAGTGTCTTTAGTCTTGCAATGCAAAGTGCAAATTAGCTATACCACCGCTGCTTTACTTTACTGGTGAGTTTAAAAGATATATCTGGAACCGGGAGTGTTTTTTAGACGATCATTATTTTAGAATGTTCACCCTTAATGTTTCTGTGTCAACGCGTCTTGTTTGTCGCTGTATGACAGATGTATTCCTTTCATTATGCTTTTCTGTTTTAATATAAAATATTTACACGCTTGCTCATCATATCAACTACTTGATATTTCAATACACAAAAATGCCTAAGTGAGTGTTTTTGTTGTTTAAAAGACATATAAATGATCTTGATTGTGATCTATAACATGACATGGGCATTGCCATGTTTACTTGTGCATGCCTCATTCATAAAAACAGAACAGGCAGGATTCAGCATGTAAATTCATCAGTTACTACTAAAATGCATGCAAGCAAGTGGCTGGCCAGCTAGGATAAGAATAAATTGAACGTTTATCGTTATTTTCACTACGTGTATCTGATATGAATAATACACAACAGCAAATAATATTTGAATGTATTGTTAGACTTCCATAGACTTTCTTGTGTGTTTTACAAACTCTTAATGTATTGTTTTAGTACTTGTGTGTATTTACATGTCTAAAACATAAAATAAGCATTGGGTGGTTAATAACACTGCATAATTGTGTCTTTTTTTGGCTCAGCGCCAGTCAACGTGCCAAAGCTCAGTTTGAATTTTTCACGGCCTGCTTGTCAAGCTGGATAACAAGTAAACACCAGCACCAGGGACATTACGTTCCACACTTCAAAACGGAACAAAAGTAGGATTTACCCTGTTGTTGCTCCCTTCCTCCTCATCAAAGACTCCAACAAGTTTGCGTTTCAGGTGCTGGATCATTGCCGCGGTGCTCCGGTCATTACTTTTGCATATTTGGCCATTAACACACTTTTTTGTTTATTTAGTGCGAAATGCTCCAACACCTTGGATGACTAGGGTCACACAGATTTCTCTGCCTTCGCCATGCATCTTTCCTCTAACGTTAGCTCCGCTCGATTGCTCCGTCCTGTCTAAGAGGCTCTGAACTCTGCTGGCATCAGTGTGCGAGAGAGGCAGAGTGCGTTCACTCTGCTCCGTGCTCAACTAATGTTTTTTTTAATAATCAAACGTCTATGCGTCACGCGACACGACAAATCGATTATGAACTTCGTTGCCAACGCTTTTAGTAAACTATTTTAATCGATTTAATCGAATCAATATCGCAGCCCTAAAATAAAAATTAATTGAATAATTGATTCATCATCAAGTGTTTTCAAACTTGAGTTTCTTTGACATCTGCAGTAGGAAAAGAAACAAAACATATTATGCAAGTCAATGGCTACCAGTTTCCACTATTCCTTTCAAAAAAGAAAATCAAACATGTAGTGGAGCTTGTAGTGGAGAATGAGCAACTAGTTACTGTATGCTTCTATGCAAAGATGTGAATTAGATTTATGTGCAAATCTGGAAGATCACATGAAACATTTGTGAATCAAGCACCGCTTCCAGTCAAAGAGAGCAAAATCATTACCTTCTGATCAACTGGCGCCAATTATCAAACAGAAAAATAGAATTTGCTATATTAGGAGAAGCCACTGTGGGTCTTTTTATTTTTATATAATAAGTTACTTGGTGCATCTTGGTGTTTCTATTAAGTATTTTATTCATGCAATATTCCAAAATGTGCATAAAAACAAGCTGATGGAAACATAATTAATGATGACAGAATTATCTTTTTGAGTGTACTATATCTTTAAATGTGAAAAAAAAAATGTTTCTTAAATTTTCTGTTTAACAAAACAACATGAGAAACTCTCGAATCCTGTGTGCTTTACTTCAGAAGATGTAAATATCGTCTGCACTTTGCCTCTCATCCTGAACATCTTTCTATTTGCTCCACAAAACAAAAAACAGACAAAGGATCATGGTGGAAGGTCACGGTAGCTAATTGAAGCCAGTGCAGGCTAAATTCAAGTCTGATGTGTGGAAATATTTCATGTTTAAAGGCAATAATGGTAAATATGAGGATGACAAAACCATTGTCCTTAGGTTGCATCTGCAAGAGCTTACACTACAGTATGTGTCTTTACCAGATGCGAGCAGCACAATGACTAAAAACAACAGAACCTCATTAGAATCAGTGACTCGAGCTGCATTAGATGCTGCACAATGCAACACTACAAATCCCAGAGTAAACTGATGCCTGTTTTATTTCTAATGAGCTCAAGCACTACTGACATGGAGGACAAACTTGCAATAGTATATTTGCTGAATACAGGGTAGAGACTTCCAGCTGTTGCAGAATAATGAAATAACAGATTGTATCTGGTAATAGATAAGGTGTAAGATTCCGCAACACAACACACCTATGATACTACCAGGCTAGACCAGGGGTTCCCAAACTTTTCAGCCCGCCACCCCCAAAATAACAATGCCAGTGACTCGCGACACCCACATGCCTCGAAGGTGGTTATAAATGAACGTTTAATAATATTTATTTGACTTTTGGAAATCACAGAGTGACCCCGTCATTGTCCCATGACTCCCACTTTGGAAACCACTGGGCTAGACTATAGTAAAGACATGTTTGTTTTATGAACAGTAAGTATGTTCTATATTGACAATGCTTTTAATATGTTTTGAATGAATGAATGAATTTTAAAAACATCTCGATATCAAGCTGATATATTATGTATGACAACAAGCAGACTGGCTTTTCTCAAAAACATGCATGAGAAGAACGTTAATATTCACAGAAATGTATGCAGCCACCTCTGGTTGATTTATGAGAAATAGCACGTTTTTTACGAGTTTGACGAGTTTTGATTTACGAGAAATAGCATGTCCCCCAGTAACGTATTTGAGATGTATACGGTGCCCTCTAATGGATTTGTGAAAACACAAACAGCAAGACATTATAGTCCAAGGTGCATATCATATTTTTCGATTCTCAAAAATGTAGTCCTAGGTACATATTTATAATGAGCCAGGGTTGTATTTTTCAGATAAAGACCATACAACTACACTTTGATTTTGTGCAGACATTTACTGATAACTATTGAACCGATACCCCATTTCCACAAACAAGCATCCAGTGTAAGCGTCCCAGTCTGCATCTGAAATTTGAATGTAACAGACTGAAATATGAATGTAAGACTAAAGACATCTAAACACACCAGAAAATGGAGAGAATGCTTTATCATAGCTGGTTTTTGCCTAGTTGCAATATTGTCCATTAAATTGCAATACTAGCATGTGTCTATTCCGTCACACAAAAAAGTTTTAAATTCAGTAGTAAAATATACAGTATATCATAACAGCTGTTTGTCATGAATGCTAGTTACTAAATAAGTACATCTATTGTTTTTATTTGATTATTAACCAAATGAACCAATTTATATATACATCATCTGCCACAAAAAACTAACTTTGTGATGTTTCAGAGAAGCATTGCTTGTTCTTCTCAGTTAGGCAATAAAGGCTCACAACAAAGTGACTCCAACTAATCAAAACCAACAACAGTGTCGCACCATATGGTTCATGTTTCTCAGCCAAAATACACTTCACTAAGCCCTGCATCCTGAATAAACATTTATAATGCGCTAAAGCATGTCTGTATATCTTACCTATAAATATTTCAATTCTTCTGAATTTTATTCAGATACGAATGCACAAACATGTCTCAGCCATTTTATAACAAAGTTTTAAAATCTTGATGGAATGGTTTAATAATACTAAAACCCTCCACTGATGTACTTTTTGATTAACAACATAAAATTACGACATCATTGTACGGCACCCAGTACACATAATAAAGCATGTCACATAACACCACCCATTTATCTGTTTTTCTTGCTGCACTTGAAAATAACAATCAAGACAAAGATGGACTGCGTTCAACTAAACAAATCCAACTGACTCGTTTGCATGACTTAAAGCATGTCAGCTACAGCATGTATAGCTACCCTTGCATAGCCCTCTTCAGTTTACTGATGCTCCAATTAGCTCTGTGGTTCCTGACTGCATAATCTCAATGAATCTGGAAAAAAAAACTACTCAAAGACAGACTGAATTGTATCTTGTGTTGTTAGAACTAGATTGTATAAAAGCTGAAAACTGTATTAAAGGGAAAATTCACCCAAAAATCAACATTATGCCATCATTTACTCATCTGTTAAGAGTGTCTTTCTTCTGTTAAACACAAAGTAAAATATTCTAAAGAATATTGGCAAAAAGCAGACTTTCATAGTATTTTTGGATGTCTATGGATGTCAATGGCTGCATTTTTTCAACATTCTCAAGAATATCCTGTTTTGTGTTCAACAGAAATAAAAAATCACAAACCACTTAAGTGTGAGAAAATCTATCTCTTTAAAGAAAGATGCACCAGAGAGAAAAATGCCCCAAATTCATCCTTTACTGCATAAAGGCAACTCATAAACAGAATTCATAATAAGGAAACCATGCAGATTTACAAAAATTTTTTCAGAAATAAAGGTACTATCACAATACCTCTTTAAAATCTGTACCTAAAAGGTTCCTATTGGTACCTTATAGGTACATATTAGTGACTAAAGTATAT
Organism: Danio tinwini; assembly: GCA_903798205.1. Classification (NCBI taxonomy): domain Eukaryota; kingdom Metazoa; phylum Chordata; class Actinopteri; order Cypriniformes; family Danionidae; genus Danio; species Danio tinwini. Next base: position 2,705,089 of record CAIGQZ010001680.1, on the reverse strand, counting down.
ATTTTATTACCTAAAATGTACAAGTGTACCTTTTAAAAATGCACCACCCTGGTAATAGTTTTTGCACCTTTATTTCTGAAGGTATATGAATCATAATTGATCAAGGGCCCATTGACGTATCATGTCTAAAACCATGTGGAAAATGTGATATGCACTGCTTGCTTCACTAATTTCAACACACTCATGTGGCATATGTTGTTGCTAAGCAACCATCAGCCACTTGTACACAGCTCTGGTACAAGTTTTATTTAAGGAGAAATCTAAAAAATGCAGCTGTGTTAAAGGGGTGTTCTGCATTTTGTCCGCATTTGAGGTAATTGGTCTACCTTTATACCGAAATGTGTGATACATACAAACTTGGAAACTCATTAATTGTTTCCTGCTTTGTAGACACACATAAAAAAAAAAACAGTCACTCCCTATTTGCGAGCACATGCTATGCTTCTACATTTGAAATAATGAATTTGAGCATGCAAAAGACAAAATATTTGATTGGCCCCTAAAGATTTTTTTCTTTCAGAAAATGTGACCCACGATTTGCTTTAAACTACTACTATGCTGTCTTTACAGCAAGATACTGAATCAAACAAATGTATCATACAGTGCTGAGCATAAATGAGTTCATACTATTTTGAAAATCAATATTTTTATCCATTTCTCAGTAAATATAGGCAATGTATTTTGGTGCATTTAAAAAAATTGATTTATTAAACAGCTATCTTTATTAAAATAATATTTTAGTCACCAAACATATTTAGAAATTTAAAGATAATACAATTAAATTGAAGCTAATTATTGCAAAAAAGTACAACCTACAAAATTATAAAACTAAAATGAAATGAAACTAATTGCTTTAATTGTTTTGCTTCTCTTGATTTTTCCTCTTTTTTAAATTTGTATTTACAATTTTTCTATAACATATAAATTTGGGTGTACTTGTTTTTGGGCCATTATCGTAAGTTATTTTGTTAGATACACTCCAGATTTGGCTTCAGTCCTGACAAATCTATATACACATATAATACTGTATGGCTTCCTATTAAAATATGAATTAAAAATATATATTTGTTCCAATCAATGCAGTCTACTGGAAAAAGCATCCTTCCTCTCAAAAGTGGTATCATACATGATTAGACATGTTGAAAGGTATAAACACCAATTTTGAAGATTCATGTTTAGATCTGTAATTGCTAATTGCCAACATCTACACTGCAGTGCATGTTGTAACAGATAATTAGTGTATGGCTATTTGCATTTATTTATTTTATAAGAACAAGACATAATAACTGATTTTGTAAAATGGTCAAGATTTAAGGTTAAATCAGAAAGATTTTAAAAAAATTGTAAAGTCAAATATGTGTTTGTCATTAGCATAGCAATATTTTAAGCACCAATAGGCCAATTTATACTATGAGGACCATAAAGGTTAGGATAACAATTAAGATATAGTTCTAAAATCATTCTAACAATATATGCCACAAGACACATGTAAAAGTAAAAGACAGAAGAACACTTTTATTAAAATTCTCACGAAAGTATGTGATCAGCAAATATAAACAAAAACTCAATAAAACATACTTGACAAAATTTAAAAAGCCAAAATGAATGTTCAATTTATAAACTAATCATGTTTCTCCAGAATGCTTTGATTAATTTAAATCACTTAATTCATATGGATTGATTGATTGATTCAATAATTATATCTATCTATCTATCTATCTATCTATCTATCTATCTATCTATCTAT